>JANRFK010006656.1:12065348-12082370 GCA_030068395.1 Apalone spinifera | reverse complement strand
CACAGCGTGGCGGCCATTTTTATTTTAATGAAGCGGGGGTTATTTAAATCCCTGTTTCATTGACTGTCGGGTAGTCTAATTCACATGCCTCTGTCGGCAGAGGCATGTAGTCTAGACAGACCCTAAAAGTGCTGTCATATGGATGAAAATCAGATAAATATTGCATTTTATTAATATCAGCAGAACTGACTTAAATGGGGCCTGTTTTGTGTAGTCTTGCCTTAATCTTTGTATTCATGGTTGTCAGTGTGAAATAAGTTATTTGCATATATATTTGCATGTGTATATAACCACACTTAAGTTGCGGCCCTGGCATGTGCTGTGATTATCATTGTAGCCCCCCAGGGCTTCCAAAATTGCGTAGCCCTGCCCTAGTGGGTCCTTTGTAAAAGGAGTGGAACAATCTGACCTGCTTGTTGATCTGCAGGAATCCTGGTGATGTAACCTACGATTTGGAAGAGACTTAATAGCCAGTTTAATACCTAGTCTGACTCTCTACTAGCTTCCTCTGTTTGGCCAGCCTGTTAGCATACATGGCTCCCTTGGGGCTAGTTTCTCAGACTCAGCTCTTTAGAGAGCAGCAGGATGATTAACTTTTTCCAGTGTTCATTTTTGGAACATAACTTTAATTTCCTCTCCATTCTTCCCCATCTCATAGATTCTCCACTCTGATCTAAGGGTGTTAATGGGTGGATAATTAGGTAATGATGTAGTTGATACAATTTGAATCAACTACAGGTTGGTTAAGGGAAGGTGCTACCCCCGCTGCAGCTCTGCATTTAGATGTAGTTAAGAGCTGGGTGTGCAGGTAGCCCGGCTCCTACGTTTAAACTGCAGAGCTGCTATGGGGGTCGCTTCTGGACCTGGTGTGAGTCGGGACTGAGGTGGGCTTGCTCACTCCCAGCTTGGACAGGGGCTGCTGCTGGAGCAGCCTCCCCTGGATCCTTGCCCCTCCCCCCCACACACACTGCTGCACCGCAGAGATGGTGCTGGTGGGGGGGCAGGCTTATAAGACAGCTTCCCCGCAGCACTGGCTCCTCCTTCCCCAAGGGTGAGGGAGGGAGTAATTGATTTGACTAATTGACTTTCTCTTTTACATCCCTACTCTGATTTCCCACTGTAAGCCCCTCAGTTGTAGCAGATGGGATTCTGAGCAGAGGTATGAAGCCAGGATCTTTTGATAGCTGATAGTCAGGTGCTGGGCTTAGAATATCGCTTGCAGTAGTACTGGGAGTGGAGCTCAGTTGTGAGCCTCCTGAAAGGAGTCCAGGGTTCCAGGAGAGTGAAAATGAAGGTTGAAAGTGGGAGTGGGGTAAGACACAGTCCTGGCCAGTATCCAAGCCCCCAGAAGCAAGTGCTGACCCCTTCTCCTTGTCCTGAGCTGCTTCCAGGCTTTGTGATTCTTCCCTTTCTGGAAGTGGAACAGCTGAAGAATTCACCTTGTGAAATCGGAAAGCCAAGCTACTATTACTGTTCTCTCCCTACTGCAAATGAGCTCATAGGGAGAGGAATAAAGAGCACTAACCTTCCTCTCCTGACCCCGCCCCAGTGCAACTAAATGTGTTGAGGGTGGAAAGGGAGCTATTCCCCTAGATTTCTTACTAGGGAAATCCTTACTGTTGGTGTTATGGTGCCCTACACAACTCAGATCTTGCCATGGAAGCCTGCAGTGATGCAGCTGGTGCAACAGGAGGTTGGAGGGTCAGCATAAAGAATTGGGGATTTCGGTAATGCTGGATCTTGGAGAGGGGATGATCAGATGAGTGACCTGTGCTGCTTTGAGAAACTTCTCCCTTTTCTGGAATCTTAGTCAGTTGCCTTGACTGTTGTTTTTTTCCAAGCAGTTGGTTGACTAATCTTTTGCCTATTGGTGGATAGCACCTCCTGAACCAAGCAAGTAATGCTGCCTCTGCCTTCTGGTTGGGCCAGTTCAACTGCATTGTTGCTTGATAGTTTAGCTTAGGTCATGCTGCTCATAGGGGACTAGCTGAATTGAGCTCCTGCATCCTTCAAAAGTCCTTTGCCCTTCATGTCTGGGTTCACGGATGCTGCCTTGACTTGCTATAAGCACCAGGCTTTGCTTATGGGGGGGAGGGGAACTTTTTTTGGTCAGGGGTCACTGACCCACAGAAAAATCACTTTGGGGCCCCACACAAGTGAAGTCAAAACAAAAATTCCCAAACCCTCACTCGTGGTCCCTGACTGAGGAGAGAGGCATTCCCCATGCATGCCAGAGCCAAGAGGGGCCCGGGCTAGTAGACTTTGTGGTGTTGCCTTGTGGGGGGCTGGAACCCTGAGACTTGGGGCCGGATCCAGGCAAGCGAAGGGCTCATCTGGCCCCTGGGCCTGAGGTTCCCCACCCCTGGCTTGTAACAAGGCCTCCTTCTTACTTAGACAGCCCTGCAGTCCAGGTGACACTTGTATAGGGAGACTGAGTCTCATGATTGACCAATTCTGTGGCATGCCAGTATCGTCCCTTGGTGGAGTGCGGTGGATCAACTTTAAATAAGGCAAGGAAGATAAAAAAAAAAAAGTGGGCATTAAATAAGGCCAACACAATCCTTATTAGATCTTGGGATGGCAGAGGAGACAGTAATAGCAGGAACTGGTATATAACGCTTATAGCCAACTACAGGGTACCATGGGTCTTTTGCAAATAGTATTTTTACATTTTGAGGAAGGGGTACTCAACGCACAGCCTGTTTGTTTGCGACCCGTGGGTGGCAGCCAAACCAAAAGAGCAGTCAATACAATGGTCTTCTGTTGATACGCCTTTCACTAGTTAAATTCCTGGACTGTCATTGCTCATTGAAAGTGCTGTCATGGGTGGAAATCGGGTAAATATTACATTTTATTAATATCAGCAGAACTGACTTAAATGGGGTCTGTGTTGTGTAGTCTTGCCTTAATCTTTGTATTCATGCCTGCCAGTGTGAAAGAAGCTATTTGCATATATATTTGCATGTGTATGTAATCACACTTAAGTTGCGCCCCTCGGCGTGTGCTGTGAGTATCATTGTGGCCCCAGGCTTCCAAAGTTGAGTAGCCCTGTTTTGAGCCATATTTGTCACTTTCATACTCACTCATTACTTATCTGCCTATAATCACCAATGTTTCAAATAAGGGTGTAAGTGACTAGTCTACTATCCGAGAAGCATAAGCTTATTGGATAGTAGACTAGTGATGCGACTAGTCACTTCCCCCCATTGCTGCCTCTATCAAAGGTGGTGGGGGAACAGGAGCCAGTGCTGGAGGGAGCTGGCTTAAAAGCCAGTTTTCCCCAGCACCATCTCTGGGGGGCAGGAGAGGTAGAGGCACAGCGGGAAATGGCATGAGCAGGGACCAAAGCAGTCTACTCGCACGGGAAATGGCGTGAGCGGAGACAGAAGCAGTCTCTACTCCCAGGCATTCTGAGTCTGCTTTTGAAATGTCCAAGAGCCCCAGCAGAGCTCTTGTATATTTCAAAAGCAGAAGCCCCTATGGAGCCAGGGCCAGTGAGGGATTCCCCACTGGCTCTGCACTCACTGTGGGGCTTCCTTTTGAAATGTGCAAGAGCACCGCTGGGGCTCTTGGACATTTCAAAGGTTCAGGCACCTTAGGGAGTGCGGGGCCAGTCCCCTGCCGGCCCCAAACTCCCTGCAGGGCTTCAGCTTTTGAACTGTAGCAAGAGTTTGGCAGGGCTCTACAGTTAATAGGGGGTCTGGGGGAGACCCCCTTATAGATCAGTTGAATAGTCGATGGAAATCCCATCGACTGTTTGATTAATCTGAATTTAACATCCTTTGTTTCAAATGTTGTAAGCAAAAAATAGGTAGGGGTCTCTAAAGTGCACAGTGGCAAAGAGGGTGGCTTGTGCCTGCTGCTTGATGCTAACATTTACCCACTACCAATTTTAAAGTTGCTGTAGAAGTGGTTAATGTTCTCTGCATCTGCACTGGACTGGTGCCTGTACAAACATTGTTTGTATGTGGAGTGAACAGTCATTCTCAAGTGGATTGAATGGTTTGCTCAATGTGAACCAAGCAAAGCACCTGTAAAGCAACTCTGGGAATTGGCTGGTCCACCCAAAAGCTGTAGTTGCTACAGCAGAAGATGTTAGAGCAGCAGTAGCTTTCTAGCCAAGATTGTGACGACTTGGCCTGCTTTGAAGAGCACGTAGGATAAGAGCTCATTCTGGAAACTCAGCCTGTAACTACTGGAGCTGAACCCTATATGTTTCTGGGGTTCTTCCCATGTGTGTTTGCCAGTCTGACAGCTGCATGTGTGGATATGGGGTGCATTTGCATCAGTTGAAGGGGGTGGATGTTTTACTGTGGCAAGTGTCCAGTGTATATGAGGTCTGGGTGTGAGCTGATCATGTTACAAACTCTGTAAAAAGTCAGGTTAGGGGAATTACCATGCACCCTACTGTGAGGTTGAACCACCCTCTTGGCTGGGGCCTAGTGCATAAGCTAGGTGAGTATGACCTATGAGGAGGGCTTGGAGATGCTACTCTGAAACTCTTTCCAGTATCTAAGGATGAAAATCCTGGTTAATGGGGAGTGGGACGCAAGGGGGATTAGTAACTAGATACAATTTTGTTTCAAACCTGGCTGAAATAGGGATGTTAAATTGTGTTTAATCAGCTAAGCGACTAGTTAATAAATTTTCCGTCGATCAGTTGATAAGGGGGGAAACTGCAGAGCCACAGTGGTTAGCTCCCACCCCTGGGAGTTAACCCTGCTGTGGCTCTGCCTTTTAAATGCATTGAGACACCAGGCTCTTAATACATTTAAAAGGCTGAAGTGCAGCGGTGGGGGACCAGGCTGATTGCCAGCTCACACCCAGTCTCTTGCTATGTGTCTGCCTACTTTGTCACCCGTGGAGACAGTGCTGGGGGTGGGAGGAATGGCTTTTAAGACTGCTTCCCCCAGCACTGGTTCCTGCTCCCCCCCACAAGGCAGCAAAAGGGGGGGGGGGGAAGCAACTATTCGAGTCACTACTTGACTATCTGATATTCTTATCTGATAGTTGACTAGTTGCTTACATCCCTAGGCTGAAAATGACGGGTGCTTCATAGGAAACGAATTATCTCAGTTAAGCTCTGTTAACAAGGGGATGAAAACATTCATCACTCCAAAGCCATAAATCAGCTGGGCTGTGGAGAGTGAATCTTTTTAGAGATCCCACTAGGGATGTGAATGGTTAACCAGTTCATTGGTGGGTGCTCTGGACTGTCAGATGCCGGTTAGCCAATTAAACAGGATTTTACATGCCTAGATCCCACTATATCTTGGTGACACAGTGTCGTGGCAGTGACTCATCACTGCCTGCATTTTAAACTATTGATAGGACTCTGGTAGATGGGGAATGCCAGTCTGGCACCTCGTACCCACATTAAGAAAAACTTGATTTATCAATAGTGGTGTACTGGCTTATCCCCTTAATAGGGTTGGTTGGAGGGATTTATTTGGTGTGGGTGCCTTGGTCTTAAATTGGATCTATCCAGGGGCTTGATCTAATGGGTTAGTTCATTAGAGTAATGCAAAGTGATCTTAGAGCTGAGAGATGGCTGTACTTGTAAGTGATGATGATGGCTTCTTGTCAGATCCTGAGTGTTTCTCCTTCCTCCTCTAGGTGAAGGAGCTGGTGCTGGATAACTGCCGCTCACTTGATGGGAAGATCGTTGGCCTCTCCTCGGACTTTGAAAACCTGGAGTTCCTCAGCATGATCAACGTCAACCTGCTGTCTGTCTCCAACCTCCCCAAGCTCAATAAACTCCGCAAGGTAAGCTGAGAGCTTGGGGCCAGATGGCTGAGAGTCTTCTGACAAACTGCGTGGGATGGTCTGCATTCGAGCAGAGAGTTATTCCCTTCTCCCCCGATCCACTTGTAGAGCCGTCCGAGCTCCTCAGCCCTGCTTTCATGCTGGCATGCGCTAGAATTGCCTCTGGGGCTATGGTCACCCTGACATCATGATGCTTGTTCAGCACCAAACCTAGAGGCCACTTCCCTGAGCCTCTCCCTTCGTGCTGCATTGTGCCTTTCCTGTGCTACAGCGGCGTTACTACTTTGAAGTGCTGAGCAAAGCTGCTTTCCACACTGAAGCGCGTTAGATGTGTTTCTTAAAGAGCAGGGAAGGCTGAAGCCTGAATTACTCTCCTGTTAGCCCCTGTGTATGGGCCACACTAGAAAAACTCTCTTGCTGGGAATGGGTGCTAATAACTGGCTCAGCACAGTGCAGAAGCCCAGGGGTCTTGTTTGGCCCAAACTTTTCATGATGGTTCCTCAGTTGGTTTCTCTCAGCATGTCCCTCTACCTGTTGTCGGTGCTGTCTTGCGTCACTCCACAATAGGAGGAAGGGACCTGTGGCCCCTAAGGCGCTGCTTTGTTGCCATAACATTTGCAATGGGGGTTAATGGAGTAGACAAGGGAGTAGTAACACAGCAGAATGACCGTATGGTCTCATTTAACAATAGCAGCCTTCTGGCCTCTCGTTGGAGGCTGAAGATGCTGTCCGATGGCGGTTCCCCGGAGTGCATGTGCTCTTAGCAGCTGCCTGTGACTCTGATCCCAGAAGGTTATCTTGTGACAGGAGCTGCTTTCTGAAAACTCCCACTACTGCTGACACGTGTGGGATGGCTGAATAGGGTGGACTAAGCTCCAGGGCGGCTGCTGGCATTTTAAGCACCACCACGTTTTTTGTGAAACAATGGCTGACATGCAGGCAGCTGCCTGGAGTCTTGTCTGCCGTAGCCCTCCCACCATTGGAGATGCAGGGGTGTGAAACCTTCTGGAAGAAAGGGTTAGTGAGTGAAGGTTGTGAAAATCCTTGGCCATTCCGCATCAACTGGTCTTGTGCTCTGACTGGTGAAAACATGCTCCTTGTAACTGACGTGTTTGGGATTTCCCCGTCGGGCGTGGAGGAGGATGAAGGGGGGTAAACGTCACATTATTGCTTTTAACTTAGATTTTTTTGGGGCATTGCTAGTGAATTGGAGGGATTGTTACTAGTATTTCATATACAGCCAGGAGTGGGCTCTAGAGCAAGGGTGGGGACCTCTTTCAGTCGGGTGCCACTGACCCACAGAAAAAGCAGTCAGGACTGCACAAGTGAAACACTTTGGGGATGGGGCCAGAAATAAGGGGTTCTGAGTGGGAGGGTTGCCAGGAAGTGGGCTTAGATGTGGGGTTTGGGCGGGAGGGTGCAGGAGCAGGTTGATGGTGCAGCTCCCCAGGGACCCACATGGCTCTGTCCCCCACTGTTCCCAGGCACCGCCCCCTGCTGCTCCTATGGCCAGGATAAGCTGCTGCCATTTCCCCAGACAGAGGTGGAGGGAGCGGCAGCATGCGGAGCCGCTTCCTCCTCCCCCCCAGCAGAGCCCTGGGTTGAATCTGGGCCCCAGTCTACATGACTCTGGCCTGTGAGACGCAGGGCTCCTCCCCCCTGCAGTGGGGAGCTGGTGCTGGTCCTCTAGCCCCACAGGGGTGTGTGTGTGCGGGGCTGGCACACTCCCCGATGGTGGGGGGGGGAGCCCCAAGCCTTGAGGGCCGGAATCAGGTAAGCTTGGGGCGACAGGTTCAAGACATGATTACTCTGTGTTAGGCGTGGCAGAGCTGTAGTGGAAAGCTGCCTAGTCCTCTGTCCTGGTTCCTTATTTCCCTCCTCTTCCATGCAGGAAATATTCCGGAGGAGGAGAGCAACTCCTGTTCGTCTGCAGGTTACAGGCTAATGTTAATGAATTCTTGAGCTGCAGTGTATTGGTAGCAGGGTCTAGTGGTTAGAAGATGAGGCTGTAATCTGAACAGCTGCTATGACTCACTTTGTGGCCTTGGAGAGATTCCTGGCTCTGTCAGTCCGTAAAATGGGAATGGTGTTCTCCTTTGTCAAGTGCCAAGACCCTCTAAAGAGTGTCTCTGACCTGTTCCTCCTGGCAGCTGGAGCTGAGCGATAACCGCATCTCGGGGGGCCTGGAAGTTCTAGCAGAGAGGACCCCTAACCTGACCCACTTGAATCTAAGCGGCAACAAGATCAAGGACATCAACACCCTGGAGCCCCTGGTGAGTGAGAGGCCCAGGGCAGGGACCTAACCCATCAATGTGGGTTCCTTTGGGGCTGTAGTATTTCATGCTGGTAAGGGGTTGGACCGAGTTTGAGGTAGGTGGCACCTGGGTGTGTCATGGTAGTGACTTGCGTGGCCCCCATCCAAGGACATGCTCCTGCTGTGGGATGTGAGCATGTCACCCGTGGTGCTATAACTGCAGATTGCCACTGACCTGCCCATTACGGGTGCAAGGTGCCCTTTCCTTCTAAGGGAGGCTCACGTCGCCATGGAAGAGGGGTCTTTATCTTGTCATCCCCACCTCACTAGGTCTGGTCTGGGGAGTGGACTGGCTGATGAGCTAGGCTGTGTGGCCCAGCGCTGCTGATTTTACTCTCTCCCCCTCAGACAAGCGTTACTGTATTCCCAGTGTATACTGTACAATTCCCAGTGCTGAATGGCCGAGGCTTACCGCCTCACTGCGTGCAGTGCAACTCTCCGGAATCCACAGTGTGCTCTGTGGTGGCTGCTTACGTGGTCTCGGGGCAGGGAAGTGTGGCGTCTGAGTCAGGCAAGTCTCTAAGACAGTTAGGTAGCCAGGTCTCTACTCCTGTCCTAGGGCGATGGGCGCACAGACTCTTTCTGCCTTGCCTTACGCTGTTTGTTATAGGAGTGGAAATAGGAGGTGGAGTTGTACAGAGAGTTGTGCTTCCAGGCTTTAATGTTGTCCTGGAGCAAGAGTCTGTTAACTGTCTTGTGTCAAAATGAGGGGGGCACATGTTACACAAAATAGCATGCATATGAGATTTGCTTCACTCTAGGTCAGGTAGTAACCCACCTGCTTCAGAGGCATCCTAATGTCTCCCTCATCCCTCTGCCCATAGCGAGTTTACCGGAACTGTCTGCCAGTGGCCTAACGACTTAATCTTTGCAGAAGAAACTACCAAATCTGCGTAGCCTGGACCTCTTCAACTGCGAGGTGACAATGCTGATCAACTACCGGGAGAGCATGTTTGCCCTTCTGCCCCAGCTCACCTACCTGGATGGGTTTGATGCCGATGACCAGGAAGCCCCTGACTCAGATCCTGAAGCAGATGGTGATGGGTTGGATGATGAGTATGATGAGAACGGAGAAGGTAAAGGGGGCTTGGTATGGCTTTCTGGAATTGCCTCCCTCCTATTTCACTAGCTGTTCCCTACAGACCACCGTGGTCATGGGGTGAACTTATCATTGAAGTAAGATGAGACTTTGGTAATCCCATTCTCTCCCCCCTTCCCCCAGCAAGACATGGGAAACCAAGCTCTGCTTAATCCAGGGAGCTTGTCAGTTGCCATACCTCGCAGGCATAGGTGCCAGTGGGGCTCTTCTGGGTTGGTTGCATTTCCTGGCTGCTGTCGATGGCATATTGGGCTTTGAACACAGCGGTGGCTGAAGGGGCAGGGATGTCACTGATCCGATACAAGCTGTGCTGGGTAGAGAACCCACTCACCTCCCTCTGTTGTGGTAGAAGGTGAGGAAGAAGATGATGATGAGGAAGATGAGTTGGATGAGGAAGTCATTGATGATGAAGAGGAGGATGAAGATGATCTGGAAGGCGAAGAGGAGGAGGATGGAGTAGATGATGAGGTGAGGCTGTTCTTGTTGGCTTGATACCCCTTCCCTCCCCCTCCCTCGCTGATAAAAATCGGTCCTCCTGAGAACCCTTGTAATCTGGTTGGTATGCTGTGTCCTGGCTTGAGGCGTGTCTCATTCAGTAGCTTCCTAGGTAGACATCTGCTCTGGGAAGTAATACCTGGATTCTTAATGGGTAGCTGGAGATGATATGAAGGGGGAAGATATTGTTGTTTTTCCAGGAGGCATCACAATTTTTGTGCCCACAAGTTGCTGTCCCTGTGGCAGAAGGGGAGGGATGGGGGAAGGGAAGCAGGCATCCAGTTGCAAGGAGGGGGGTTAACAGTGCGCTGTCAGAGGGCAGTGTCCTCCTGAAGTCAGACTTGAAAAGACCACGAATGGTGACTGGAGTGAGAGAATAAATAAATCTCTCGTCACTGGGTCTTGGTCCTTGTACAAACATGCTTATTTTTTTAATTCAAGGAGGAAGAGGATGAGGAGGATGAAGAGGATGACGAAGGTGATGAAGGTAAGTCAAGCTAATTCTCCTAATTAAGATGCAGTATTCATGAAGGTAGCATTAACCAGCTACAGTTCTGGTGCGATCAGTCAGTCTCATTCTGAGGGCCGAGCAGTAGAACTATGCACGCCTGTCTTATGGCAAGAAAGTCTCTCTCGTCCCCACTGAACCAGGGCACTGTCCAAGAGCTGAATATCCGAGTACTGAGGGAGGGAATCCAAGCACAGAAATCAGGCAACTCAAAGCTTAGGGCTTGGCTACTCCCTGCGACCTATGTGTTGCATGACATGCTGCATTCTTACAATTAACGTTCCAGCTATCAGGTAAGGAAAGTCAGAACACTCTCGTGTTGCCTTTTTTGCATTTGCATGTTTGTTTTTAACTTGAACAAGCTCATTGTTTGATGACACCATTGAATGAGGGTGGTGAGATCCCAGAGTGTCCAAGTATGCCACCATCTCAACACATTTAAAGCAATCAGTATTCAGAGGCTGTCAGTTGCCTGATGGGGTAATTGGCAAAATGACCCAATTCTGTGTAATTCAGCATAATACTCTGGAGGGGAGATCTTCTGTGGACGCTCTGCTGTGTGTGAATGTTTTTATAAAGAAGTGCTTGTCCTAAACACTGTAGTTGCTTCTAGCTTTAGTGCAACAAAAGACTAGACATCTCATTTCTGACTTGGAGGTGGAGGTAAAATTCTTGGATAGTTGAAGGCTGGCTCTGGATGTGCTTACGTATAGCCGTTTGTAGAGGTGTCTATAGGAAAATGGAGGTTGGCACACAACTTGAATGATAAATCCTGAATAAGCTGCTTGGCTAAGACTCACCAAAGTGAGTAGTGATTTTAGGTGCTTCTGTTCTTGGGTGTCCAGCTTCACACCATGAAAAGGGGAAATGAGTGTTCAAGTGTCCACGGTATCTGAAATTTGGGCCTGTAAAAGTATCTCGAGCACCAAAAATCTTACCCCAGGTTTTTGCTTGGGCACCATGTAAAATGGAGCAGAGGGTGGGACTTTATCCAGCAGCTGGTGTGGTTCTAGTTCATACTTGTTCACCTGCGAGGTGTGTAGCTTAAATAGCCTGTGAAGAATGAGATCAAATGCTGTTCTGCAAGAATTTAACTCTTGCTCTCTCCCTGCAGACCTTCCCCAGGGAGAGAAGAGAAAACGAGAGCTAGAGGATGAGGGAGAGGAAGATCCAGAAGATGAAGAGGATGAGGAGGATGACTGATAATCCTAGCGAGCCAATCAGTTTTACGGACTATGACTGTGCTTGTCCCAACCTCCCCGTTGTGCCCACGTGAGACTGTAAATCCCATCTCCCAGCCCCTCCCTCTTTTGTATGGCTGCAGTGTCCACAATATATTTTTTTAAGACTTAGAATACAGTAGGCATTCAGGGGAATCTTTCCATACAAGACTCACTTTCTCACAAGTATTTCATGACCAAAGGCTTTCTCCATTCTGTGGTTTGTGCAGCATTTTGCAAAATGTTCCTCTCCTAGAGCCTCTCTCAGATCTGAGCTCAGCCTTGCCCTGTGGCACCGAGAGCACCAGCAACGCTTTGCCTTCCACATACCCACAAAAGGCAAACCTCACCGCCCCGGCATGCATTTTCCTCAGCCCTGCGTTTGAAGACACAGCAAGCATTCTGAGCAGTGGATGCAAACTCTGCTCATGTAAGTGGACTCTGAAAGCAAGCAGCCACCCAGGGTGAACCGAAATAACCATAGTGGTATGAAGATGCTTTAGCGATTGAGGAGGGCAAAAGGGTTTGGATCTGAGAGAAAACGCTCTTAGCTTCATTTCAGACCTGTGCGGAGGAACTTTGCAGTAGTCCTGCCTCTTGTTTTCCTAGTCTTTGTAAACTGGAAATTTTTTTTACCCATTAGCAACTTCTTTATGGCTTTTGCTTCTTGGATATTGGCAAAGTTGTTCTGGTGGGCAGTTGTGAACGTCTCACTTGCCATAAAGAGGCTTTCTCCACCCCAGTCAGCCTTCAAGGAAGAGTAGGAAACATTAGGCAAAGGGGTACTGTACTGCTGCCAAACTGCACGTTTCACTGTACAGAGCACTCGAACCATTATCACTGTGATACACCTAACTTGGCGTCCCGGGAGACCGGGTTAGCCTAAATATTCTCAGGGTCCTTCTGCTAGCCAGTAACCGCTCTGAGCAGTGGCCTGGATTGCTAGACTGGCACATGTACCCCCCCCTCCCCTTTGCAGAGTGGTAAGTCTCGCTCGCTCACATTTATGCACTGTGTGCTGTGACAGCCTCCACCTCTCCACCTTTGCCCCCAGCCCATAGGAGTGGAGCTGCAGCTGCTTTGACTGCTGCGAGGCCTTTTTTAGAACAGGGAGGGGAGGGAATCCTTCCACATGCAACATGGGGTTTCTGATCTGTGTTCCCATGGCATCAGGGGCATGACCCAACCCTTCAGTATTGTGTGCCTAGTGGTTTCTGCTCGCGTGGGCGGGAGCGTGGGAGAGAGCATCTACCTTTTTAACCAGGTTTGTGGGGGTATGTTCCCTGGGGCTTTGTACTAGTGCGTATGCATTGGCACCTAACAGGGTATCCCTTAGCCACTGCAGGCAAATGTGTCAGTGCCCAGGAGTTGTATGTATTCCTCTTGCATCTCCTATGAAAGGCCATTCTTGCAGAGGAGCATTGCGTACTGCAGCACATCTGGATTTCTAGCCCTGCCTTTGTCTCTTGCATTGTACAGTAGCTATAAACAGTCTGATGAACTTATACAAAATGCAAACTGAGTAACTTATAAATGCTAAAGGAATTGAAATTCAGAGCAGCAGTTGCTATTTTTAATGTCTTCCCTGCATTTTTCAGCAGTTTGTATGGATTTTATTAGCCTAGTAACTGTCAGGTTTTGATTGGTCTGATTAGTCCCAGAAATAAGGATCTTCATCCCTTTTGTATCTTTTGTTACAAAATTTGGATAAAACTTTTAATAAAGACTTCAGTTTTTAAAACCCTCTTGTTATGGGTGGTACTTTCACTGCTCCTTTGGGAGCTTTACCTTCCTTGGAGAAATCAGCACTGGGGATGAGACACGGGGAGCATATAGTCCACTCCAGGACTTCTCAATCTAGAAGCAGTTTATAGCCAGTTACTCTTGTGAACTGCCAGGATTTCTCTTCTAGGAAGTCAATGGCTACATTGTCTCTGGCTATTGCTCCTTCATGATGTATAAAGACCCACCTCAAGCTTAGAAAGATTCTGCTTTAGTCTTTAAATGACAAGAACTTAGAGCCTTCATTAGCTCTTTGCTGGAATGGTAGTCTTAATGTAGCGCATGCCCTCCAGATTTTCCATCCTTAACTCCGTAGGACGGATGTCCTTGTGCCCTTTCAATTCCATGGGAAGAAGCTGACTTCTGGGTGTGTAGAAGAGCTCAGGCATTGGTGGGGAGGCAGAAGAAATTCCAGATTCTAACCGCTAAGTCTTTCCAGTCCTGTATGATTGGCTTTCCTGTAATGCTTGTGTGCGCCCACAGGACACTTCTGCGGGAGTGTCTTCCCCATAACCAGGCAGGGCTGTTCTAGTATATTGGGTTGTGCTTTTGCTGGCTTTGACCCGAACCCCCTTGTAAACAAAGAGAAGCTGCATTCCCAACAGTGGCTGAAAGTTTGTCCGGGGTCTGTAAGGGTCCCCAAAAGGTGCATGCTGGGCGTTGGGAGAATGCATGGCTGCTACACCAAGTTGGCAAGATGCAGGACCGGCAACTCTGACTGCTGAAGGACAGAAGTGCTTGCACTTACCAACGCCGTTAGCGAGTTGGGAGCCAGGAAGGATGGGTGGGCAGGCAGGCAGCCTAGACTGGCTCCTGTGCAGGCTTGGGAGAAAAGCACCCCCTGCCTTGGCCCACAGTCCCTGCAAAGAGAATAGAAGGGGTGCTCTGTGGCAGATGTGGCCCTCTGCTGCTGAGCCACAAGCTGGTTTCCTGTCCCAGCTCTAGGCTGCTTGCTGGTCAGGCACCTGCTTTCTTCGTCCCTTGGGTAGGTGACTAGGAGAGCCTGGTCCTTTGCTGGGCTGAGTGTGCAGATCCAGTGGGTGGTGACTCCTCTGCTTCCTGGCAGCCTGGTCTTGGGGGGGAAGGGGACTTTGCTTTCCACTTGCCTTCCAGGGGGCAGATCTCCCCAGCAGGCTCCAGTTTGGGCTTCAATCTCGGGCAGAGGCATGGCAGTGAGGAGCCAGGAACACTGCCTGTGCCAGGCCCTTTCCTGCTACTAGGCGGTGCTTGCCCCCATCCTGTTGAGCTGAGTAGAACTTCCCTACGAAGCACCAGCAGGGATGTGGCTGCTTGTGGGAGCTGTTGAATGAGAGCGGGTGGCCTACCTTGGCAGAGGGAAGGGCCAGTGCTCTGGCATCCCCAGATGTCTACACAGTGGCCCCATGAGGATCCCATGTGCTAGGTGCTGGTCCTAAGGGGGCCCCACTGTCTAGGACCAAAAGTGGGGGGGTTCAATGGGGCAGGGGAAGGCCAGCGGCTGGTATCCCAGGCAGTGCCTGAGCACAGCCTCCCAGGGAGCTGCAGAACTGGTGCCACAGCCTGGCAGGCAGGAAGTGCCTCCTGAGTCCAGTCCAGTTCTCCTTGGTCTGCCCCAATGTGCCTTGCCAAGGGATGGGGACATCCCCTCCCCTCCTTGGCTATTCCCCACAACTCAGCCCTTCAGCTCAGCCACTTACAGCTCCCCTGGCTTGGCTGGGTGGGGGTTGGCGGTTCTCTTGGCTCCACATTTCTGCAGCCTGCTGGTGTGTTGGCCTCTGGCTGCTCCTTGCATCTGTCCAGCCTTCCCCTCCTTGGTGAATTCCTTGGGAGTGGAGGCAGCTCCCTGCCCTGCACAGCTCGCTGCCTGCCAGTGGGGAAGAGGGGGGCTGCATCCCCTGCCAGCTGACTCATGCAGGGTGTAGTTGCCCCAGGCGGGTCTGAGGGAGGCCTTGCGGTTGGCAGTTGCATCTGCTGATAGCTGCTGGAGGAGGCGGGGAGTTAACCCTTCATGGGCTTGGAGGAGCTGCCCCTCCTGTGCTAGGGTGAGGGGTCTCAGCCCAGAGTGGTGCCTTTCCCTGCTCTCTGAATACCCAGCAGCTATGGGCTTGGTCAGAGCACAGGTGGGTGGGGGTGAGTGCTGGGGGGGGAAGAGTTCCCATGTTGCAAAATATCAAACCTCTTTTCCTGCTGAGCCAGCAAGAGAAACTTGTGCAGGGTCCCCAGGGCGGCAGCTGCTGGAGGAGCAGCCTCTCCCCTGCATTGAACTGTGCCTTGGCTCTGTCTCTGCTGAGCTGTGCTGGTGGGGTCCCTGGGCATCATGGGGGGTCTTGCTACCAAGCTGCTGTCTTACCCCAGGAACCCCTGTGTCTCTTGCTCTCCTTTGCGGGGCCTGGTGACTGTAGCCAGAACACTGCTTGGAGCAGGGCCTGAGCAGTGTTCCCAGCAGAGGGTTTCCCTGGAACATGGTAACACGGGGTGGAGGAGGCAGGGGCTGTTACAATGGTTCCAGTTTGCACTTCCCAGCCAGTGGTGCGGGCCTGGGAGTAAAATGCTGCCTTGGCCCGGTTCCTTGCTGCATTGCTTCCCTAGGGGCAGTAATTGGTGGGGTCATACCGGGACCATGGCCATTTGGCGCATTAATCCATCTGCTGGCCAAAGGGGTAAGCAGTGAAGCACCAACATTTGCAGATGATCCAAAGCTGCTCAAGCAGGTTGCAATGTTACAAAGGGAACTCCCAAAACTGGGTGCCTGGGCAGCCCAATGGCAGCTGAAGGGCTGGGCTAAATGCAAAGCAATGCATGTGGGCAAATCCAATCCTGACTCTGCCTATGAAATGCTGGGGGCTATGTGAGCGGTTTCCACTTGATTCACGGGGACTACTGCTCTGGAAATGGCCACTTGCTGTGCGGTGGCTGCCACAATGTTGGGAACCATGAGGAACAGGCTAGAGCAGACAGAAGAAAATACCCTGCTGCCTTCAGCCCCAGCCAAGCCAGGGCTGCCCCTTGACAGCTGGCTGCAGCTCTGGCTTCCCCACACAGAAACGGCCAAGAATCATCACTGGGGGCTGGAACAGATGAGAGGTTGAGAACTCTGCTGGTTTAGCTGGGAACGCTTGGTGGCAGGTATGATGGGGTGGGGGCGCGCGATAAAAGCACGATGGCTGTGGCGAAAGGAGCGAAGGAAGGATGGTTTACGCCTCCATCGAGCACACAGGCTCATGGCTAGTAGGTGGCAGGTTTAAAACAGGAAAGGATGCACTTCCCCCAGCCCAGCCCAGCTGCTACGGGAGCATGAGGAGTGAATGGGGAGGAGCTGGGTGCTGGAGAAAAGACCCTGAAGGGTCCTGGTCTGGCCTGAGGGCTGTTCTTCATCCTCCTCAGTTTTCTGAGTGTAAGAGCCGTCGCTGTGGCCCTGCCGCGGGGGAGCAGCCCTGGGGGAGCAGGGTCCTGGGGGCAGCACTGGTGCTACAGCCGGTCCCGGGGGAGGCTGGCTGACCTGCACACAAGGCCTGCGGGTGATGCTGGGCAGTGCCAGGCTCAGCTGGAGAGGTGGCAGGAAAAGCCTGTTGCTAGGGCTGGGCTGGCAGCACCACCTGGGCTCAGCGTGTAGCCAGGCGCTGACCCGCCAGGTTTGCCAGGCCCAAGGGGGCAAGCGCCGCAGAGCCCAGGGCCCACCTGCTCTTCACCTTGCGCCAGGCCAGCTCTGCCTGAGCTGGGAGCAGCTCCGCACCCCACAGCAGCACGGGGCTGGCTGTTGGCAGAGCCTGTCCGGCCAGCTCCCTGAGCACAGGGCAGGGGCCCACCCCATGGGTGGGGGCCACTGACCCACAGAAAAATCAAACAAGAAGCAAAAAGA
>JANRFK010006656.1:11993622-12004118 GCA_030068395.1 Apalone spinifera | reverse complement strand
AAGGGTGGGGCCCAGTCCGGCTTGTGGTGGGGTTCCCTGCCCCGGCGCATGGCAGGCGGGCTCTGGGATTCCGTCAGCCTTTGGAAATGGAGGAGGTTCCCCGCTTCCTTTATTTCCGGAGTGTGGTAGAGGGAAGGGAGGGGCAAAAGTGCAGGGATTGGGGCCTGGATTGACCCTCCTGCCATGATCCACTGCTGCCCACCAGCCTCTGAGGCAGGCGGTGGCCGTGTCTCCGTTCCCCGTGCCAGCTGGTTTGTTCCTCAGCAGCCGTGAAGGAAGGAGAGGAGCCAGGCCAGCTGTACGGGGCAAGGACGGCGTCAGCCACAGCCCCGCATGGACTCTGCTGGCATTGGTGCCGGGGTCCGAGAGGGCACAAAGTGCGGCCACCCAGCACGGGGGACGGAGGCTGGCTCAGAGAGGTGCCACCATGGTTTTGTTTCCATGGCTCTCAGCCCTGCCCTGGAAACACTGGCCAGCTCCCCAGGAGCAGGACCCCCAGCCTTCCTCAAGCCAGTCTGTGTGTGGGCAGCCAAACGGGCCCTGAAGCGAGTGCGAGGCTCCTTAACCAGCCAGACTCTCCAACGGCACCCGCTTCGCTCCGAGGGGGACCCTGCGCGGAGGAGGGACTCTGCACCGGCGGCCCCCGGGCTGCCGGCCGAGGCTCAGGGTGTCACACGCCGAGAGGCTATTTTCTCATTCCCTGGTTCCCAGACTTTGTTCTGCCGGAAAGCCCCTTGGCGCCTGGCTGAATAAACCAGACCCCCTTCATCTCCTGTTGCAGCCGAACGCCCCGTCGGCATGACCTGCGCATGGAGGTGCCATTTTGTTTTCCAAACGGTGTCCTTCTTGTGGCAAAAGTGCAGGACCGCACTTCTTCCATGTTCCAGCCCTAGCTCAAGGGACGACTTGGGGGCACCGGAAGGGGGGCCGTGAGTTTCCTGCCTTAAGGGTGAGTCTCGGGGGAGTGGTTGGTGGGGCCTCAGGGGAAGAGGTGACGTGAGGACAGGGCCTTGGGGAAGAGACCAAGCGGAGGATGGGATTGGGATCTGGTGCCCCCCCACTTCTAATGAGCTTCCAGTGCTCCTGGATGGACCCCCACAAAACCCATGACAGAACCCCCCTGACCCCCCCGCCCGAGGCCTAGGGCCCCACTTCAGGAACCACTGGTCTGATTAAGTTGGCCAATAATTTAAACCAGAAGTTTTGTTCTGAGAGGTTTGAAACAGTTCGGGCTGACGTCGCGATTCCAAACGGTAGTTCGGTTTCAAACCTCGTCCGTTCAAAATTCAACCCCACATTTCAATCTGGTTCCCAGCTGGACTGGGAGGAACACTCACGAGGAAGAACACGGCTGTCACATGTGGCCGCTTTTCAGCCTGGAATTCTCAAACCCATTCAGGATTCAAAATTATTCTTGGATTTCTTTGCAAGAAATCTCCCCCGCTTGGAGAAACTCCCGACCCCTGCACGGTGACGTTCAGGGCCTGCACCTCCCGCACGCACACTGTGCAAAGGGCACAGGGGTCACTAACAGCCCGCTTCCACGGTTTCACGCCCAGGCCCCCCAGGTGGAAGTGGCTGCGGGAGCTCCGGAGCTGGGGAGAATCAGGCCCTCAGCGGTCAAGCTCTGAAATTCATGCGGAGTTGGGTAGCCACGTGGTGTTGAATCTCTCCCCTGATTGTGTGGCATGCAGCTAGCCAATGCAGTGCAAAGAACGTCACAGATCCGGCCTAACAGCCTCCTCCCTCGAATATGGGCCGAGAAATATCTGAGTGCGCTCAAAAGGGGGGCGGAGGCTGCCAAATCGCAGCTCAGCTTTCCAAATAAAGAATCGCGGCAAAACACAAGCACAAACCTGCCCATGCTCGGCCGACAGGGACAGGGGCTGGGTTGGTAACACAGCGCTTTCTCTCGCATGTTTCACCTGGAGATTTCAAAGTGCTTCCCAACCCATTACTCTCCCTTCACGCAAGGGGAAACTGAGGCACAGAGAAGCAACGGGCCCAAAGTCACCCAGCAGGCCAGAGGTGGGAACAGCGCCCACGTCTGTGCATTACACTGCAGGACCTACCTGCAGCTGCCTTGTGCTTGGGGCCTCCGGAGAGGGGGCTTACACAGAGGAGCAGAAATTCAATGGTGCTCCTTGGTAGACTGCAGCCTTAATCCCCGGGTCTCCCCGCTACACACTGCAGGAGGCGGGGCTGGACACGTGCTTTTAACTCACTCCCCAGCAAACAACCATCATGCTAATCACTGGAAAACTGCTGGGACCGCTCACTGCAACTCGCTCCGGGCTTCCTTACCCCCTTTTCAATGGTATTGGTTTGGCAGATGGTCCCCTCTGCGGCAGGGATGCTGTTGGTAATGCAGCGGTTGCTTTTGCTCAGACACCATAACTCACTGCAGACTTCCTGAAAAGAGAGACGGAGGAGGGGGAGGGGGGAACAAGTGGAGCCAAGATTAGGAATCACTTGTGCGCGCGGCAGGAGCACGTTGGCGTTAATGAGACGCTCCGGCCGGTCCGGGACATCCTAGCAATGGAAACGTTTCCAGCAGGGGTCAAATCTGCAGAGGCGCTGAGCCCTCGCGATGCGCACCGACATCCGCCAGCGCTCAGCGCCTCTGGGGATCTGGCCCGAGGCACGGCCGGGTTTTTGGACACCGCTCCTTGCGCGTTCGGAGCAGAAGTTTCAAGGATTTGCACCTGAGTTGGCAGCAGCAAAGTGGCACTAAGGCAACAAACTCCGTCCCCAGCACGCGTGGCCCCAATTTCTAACCGAGGACACCTCACAGAAGAAGTCTGTCCAAGTGTAACCTGGTGTGCTGAGCTCCTCCCCTTCTCCCAGTCCTTCCCCTCTGGGGATCACTCGCCGCAATGTCTCCTCTGGGTCTCAGTTACGCGTGCTAGACACAAGAGAAGAGGTCCTGGCCCTGGCTGTCAGCTGCTTGGTGCCATGCGGAGGGAGATCTGTGTTTACAGGACAGCAGGGGCCCCCAGGAGAGACAGCATCATGCCACATTCCTCCTGGCTCCTGCCACGCACCCGAGGAAGTGCACTGGCATGGGAAGGACAGAACCCAGCTGCCCTCGGACCCCAGGCTGCAGGGCTGGCCAGGGAACAGAAATCTTTTCACACGTGAACGAGGCTCCTTGGATCTGGACTCCCTGAGAGAGAAGAAACATGGGGCTGAGAGGAAGCCCCGTGCGAGTTACAAATGAGCAGGTGTGGAAAAAGAACCACCGCAGAACGTGGCCAGGTAACGGGCAGCGAATTCCCTGCTAGAAGGAACTGTTCGGACCAGCGTGTGGACCAGTCGCGCCCGCATCGAGCCCCCTCGCTTGGGTCTGGCGACAGCAGAGTCTCCCGAGAAGCCTCCCGTCTCGGGACACGGAGAATGGACCGCTTCCCTCGGGGCTTTGTGCCGGGGCTAATCCTGACTGGGCCTTGTTTCTAGTGAGAGTCTGGTGAGAACTCCCAGCCGCCAGGACTTTGCTCTGCTGGATTCCAGCCCAGGAAGCTCTCCGCAGGAGTCGGAGCCGAGGGATAGCCATCTCCCGCCCCACCGAGCCGACAGCCACCATCTCCTCCATCAGGCAAGTTCCGATGGGAGAGTCGTTTCGCCTGCTGATGCTGCCGGACGCGGAGAGGAGCCGGCGAGGCCGCCGATGGGGGAAAGCCCCTTTGCCTTGCACGCAGAACGAGGGCCGAAGCTGCTCGCAGAGGCGTCACCAGCAGAGGAGCGTTCTGTGGGTCGCAACTGCATTTGGTGGGATGTGTCCGAGGGGCTCTTTGGGCCTCTCTGGAGCAGGTGCCGGGCCAGATTCTGATCCCAATTGCACAAGTGTAAATCCAGAGCCACTCCACCGGCTTCTGGGGCCCCCCGGGTTTCCACTGGTGTAAACGAAACCAGGCTCTGGTCTGATGTCTCTCTTCTTTCTGGGCGTTTTTCTTTTCTAATCCTAGTTTTGGTCCCCCCCTCTCCCCCCGTCCCCCCAGCGGCGAGTGGCACTCACAATTTCTCTGTAGCCCCTGGAGCTTACTCCTCCTTTCTCCATGGCCGCCCCAGCTCCAGCGGCCTGAACAAATCCAGCGGGCAGTGCCTTCTGAGACCTGCATGCGGCCCCTCGTTAATCAGCGGGCGGGCCAGGGGGCCGCACGGGGCCCATCTTAGAGCACCCCAAAGAGCGGGAAGAGCTTTCTTAGTTTTCATGCTGGAAATGAGTCCGTTTTGAATCCTCCACCTTCCTCCCCATTGTGGGTGACTCCCGCTGGCCAGAGGCATCCCTTCCAGCCCGACCGCAAAGCTATGAGCCCCCTTGCTGCTGGGCTCAGCCTCCTCCCCGCGGATCCCCTGCCCATGCTAGGGAAGCGGGGCCTTTCGCACACGCAGTTGGGCCTTGTCTACTGGCACGTTTTCTCGAGAGACGCTGCCTTTGGACGACAAAAGCCTCCGAGCGTCCATGTTACAGCGTGACAAATGTCGCGACATTCGGCCGTTCTGCGTGGCACAGAGCTTCCAGCTCCGCAAGGGACTTTTGTCTCTGTGCCGGCGATAATCGCGTTTACTGGACTCCAGCACGTATCCCACTATGCCTCGGTTAGCCACCCTGGACAGCACCTTGAACTTGGCCGCCCTGCAGCCACCTAATTGTATAGGTAACGGGATGCTCCCTCCCCACCTGCAAACCCCAGAGGATGTGTGAAGGCCTGGACGTGAACAGGGTTCTAAAAGGAGCTGGATACATTCCTGGAGGCTGGGTCCATCAGTGGCTGGGCAGGGAGGGGTCCCTGGCCTCTGTGTGCCAGAGGGTGGGACGGGGCGGCAGGGGAGAGGTCACTGGATGGTTCCCTATTCTGTTCCCTCCCTCCGACGCTGGGTCTACACTACAGGAGTTTTGAACTCTGCCGCGTCCAGGGAACGCGTCTGCTCTTCCGCCGGTTCTTGTGGCAGAGCAGACGCGCTCTTTGTCCTTCTCCTCCCACGAGGAAGAAGGGCTCTTCCGAAAGGGGGGCTTTTCCGAAACTGGCCCAGTGTAGACGGGCCAAATTACGGAAAAGCCTCTTCCGAAAAAACTACCGGAAAAAGGTACGCTAGATCAGTGTAGTCTAGACGTAGCCTGGGGCACCTGGCTCTGGCCGCTGTCGGCAGACAGGACACTGGGCTGGGTGGATCTTTGGTCTGACCCAGTACAGCCGTCCTTATGTTTAAACCCCGGGAAATTTAAATCCATTTCCACGTCTGTGGCACACTGTGTGGTGGTCCTCTCGGCGTCTTCTCAAGGAAAGGGGGTGGTGGCTGTTGATCCAAACGCTCTCCTGCTTGGAGCAATGCGGAGCTTTGGGACCTGATCGGGGAAGTTTGGGTGCAATGGGAACTACGAGTGACCGGTAGGAACTGGGACACGCAGCCGCGTCTCTCAAGTCCTGCGTGCCGAGGGGTCTCAGCGAGACACCGTACAGCGCAGAGCCGAAATCAAGGCGCGCCAGCCAGCCCACCACAAGGCAAAAGAGGCAAACCGCCGGTCTGATGCTGCGCCCACAACATGCCGGGTTTCTAAAGAACAGGACAGAATTCTGGGCTGGGCCCATGACCAAGCCCCGGGACACTGGAAGTTCTCAGAGAGAAAAGAGCCGGAAATCTTGGCCGGGATTTGGGGCACAAGCCTTCCAGCGGCGGTTCCACTCGGCTGGCCAGTTCAGACACAGGTGGGATTGGACCGGCGCGCGGGCTTGGTTGCGGAGATAGTTCACCTCCAGAGGCGTCTCGCCTACCAAAGCAGAGCGGACATTCCCGGGCTCCAGCAGCATCTCCTGAGCTGACTGGCTGACCGCGGCAGGGGCAGAGGGCATCCCGGGAGAAGGCGGTGGCTCGATTAACGTTCCAACATGCTCGCGCTGTTGGCACAGTCCCATGGGAGAGCGCCTGACCCTCTGGGAAGCGCGTCTGTCCGTCTCCCCAGGGTCTCTCCTCCCGAGCGCGTGTGTGAGGGATTCCCACAGCCAGCTCCCAAGAGCCCCAATGAGAGTGTCCAGTGCCAACAACACCCTCCCCTCCCGCCCACCGTGGAGTGGATCAATGAGTGGCTGGCCACACCCACGCCAGCGAGGACTCTGGGCTCCATAGGCAGCTGACGAGTCGGGGAGCAATTTGAGCGGCTGGAAACCGAGCTGAGCTGAGCTCACCCCTCGGCAGGCCCTACCCAGCCCTTCCGCCCTCCCACAGCGACGGGAGGCAACGCTAACGGGGAAAGCGCTTTGGTCTCCCGCAAGCCAGCGACGCGTCGTGGGGGCGGCAGAACGGCTCCGGGGGCCCGAACCTCCCCTGCATAGCCCAGCCCTCCGCCCCTCAGAACCGATAGTAAAGCAGGAAGGCTCTCTACCCCGTATTTACACTGGCGAGATTTAACTCCGTACTGGAAGCGGCACTGCTCGTCCGCGTCGTAGGCCTGTCCGGGCGCCACCGTCGGGTAGATGAAATCTTGCTTGGGAGGAGCGTTGTTCAAGCACAGTCCCAGGCCTGAGCTGGAGGGGGGAGAAGAAACAGGGACTCACACGTGGGAAACCCTTGCAGAGAAACAGGGGGTTATAACCAGCCAGCTGAGGGTGAGTGATGGCAAACGGCTGCCGGCTTGGCGGTCTGGCTCAGCTGAGCCCGAGTGACCGCTCCAAACACCTGGAGTCTGCAAAACCGGGAGGGAAACCTCGGTGGGACCGGCCTTTGGAGGTCTGTCAGCCCCTCCCCTTCTAGGGAGAGCCAGGGAGCGCAAAGGCTGCTGCACAAATGACGTGCAGCAGGAGGACAAATACACTAAACTCTTCCGAACCTCACAAAAGGCTCCGTCTCAGTTTTCACAAGGACCCAAATACCACAGCGATGGAGACGCCAGAGACCCGGGACCTAGGGCGTCACACTGGCTGCTCACACGGGGTTGGGCTCAGCCTGCAAAGTCTGGACTGGCGTTTCGGGTCAACCCGCGGACCGACAAACTCGCTGCCCAGGGACTCCCAGGCAGCAGGAAGAGGCTGAGAGAGGCAGAGGGGGCGGGAAGGTTAGTCCTGTGACCAAAACACGAGGCTGGGGCTCAGGGGAACTGGGCTCTGCCCGCAGAGATTTGGGCGGGTCTGCAACATTTTCATACGCAACGGCAGCCGACCCGTGCTCGGGCCCTGAACGTCTGCAGATGCTGAACGCAGCCGGCTTTTTGAGACCTTTATCGGGGAGATTCCCACAAGGGAGGAATCTACAGAAAGGTCTGGATGCTGGAGGGCGGGTTAATGGCATTAGCAGATTAGTGCAAACCTCAGACAGATGTACAGAGGGGGGATGCATTCATGTCTGGAAAGGGGCTGCATGCCAGGCAGCAGGGAAGAACCCTCGCACTGGAAGGGACCTCGAGAGGCATCGAGTCCAGTCCCCTGCCCTCACGGCAGGACCAAGCACCGTCTAGATCATCCCTGGCAGGCATCTGTCCAACCTGCTCTTGAATATCTCCAGGGATGGAGATTCCACAGCCTCTCTCGGCAATTTACTCCAGTGTTGGACCCCCCTGACAGGCAGGACGTTTTCCTAATGTCCAACCTGAACCTCCCTTGCTGCAGTTTAACCCCCTTGCTCCTTGTCCTGTCCTCAGAGGCCAAGGGGAACAATTTGTCTCCCTCCTCCTCGTGACACCCTTTTAGATACTTGAAAACTGCTACCATGTCCCCCCTCAGGCTTCTCCTTTCTAAGCTAAACAAGCCCAATTCCTTCAGCCTTCCCTCCTAGCTCATGTTTGCTAGCCCAGAATCATTTTTGTAGCTCTTCTCTGGACCCTCTCCAATGCCTCCTGGGCATGTGAGGTGGGTAATTTACGAGGATGGGCAGGGGCTGGAGAAGTCTTTGCTCCTGGGGAAAGGGTGGGTGTGGCCGGCCAGGTTTCTTACTCCAGGAAGCTGGTGATATAATCCCGGCTGCAGGTCGACCACACGAATGGGTTGGTTTTCATGGTGATGTGAGCCGCCATGAGCTTGGCCGTTTCTTGCCCGCGGGAGCCGCAGCTGTTGCCAACTCCATCGTGGTTCATGCCGAACCTGCAAAAGTCACAACGATGAGAACAAAGACGCGAGCTGCAGTTCCAAGCAGCTGACGTCTCTCCAGCGTGGCTGTGCCCACAGCCACGAGAGGCTGAGCAATGCCGAGATGGCGACTGCTGACCAGGCTCCTTGGCTGTGGGGAGGCTTTGCTGAGGGAAGGGTTCTAGCCCTGGGAGGTAGGGAATTTAGGCTGCAACTGGGACTTGACCCAATGCACAGTTAACCTGTGGAACTCCTTGCCAGAGGATGTTGCAGAGGCCAGAACTTTAACAGAGTTCAAAAAAGAGCAAGATCCATTCATGGAGGTTGGGTCCATCACCGGCTCTTAGCCAGGCTGGGCAGGGATGGTGTCCGTGGCCTCTATTTGCTAGAGGCTGGGAATGGGCGACGGGGGAGGGGACACGTGATGGTTCCCTGTTCCGTTCACTCCCTCTGGGCACCTGGCACTGGCCACTGTGGGCCGACAGGACCCCGGGCTGGATGGACCTTTTGTCCGACCCAACCCGGCCATTCTTGTGATCTGAACCTGGCAGCTTTGCCTGCCCCTCCTGGTACGGCCCTCTTCCCCCAGCCTCCCACCCCTTCCAGTTCCTGCCCCCTCCCTCAAGCGGGGGAGTGGCAAAGCCAGGGAAGGGCAGTGGGGATCTGAGCAGGGGCAGAGCAGCTTGGGGGCTGTAGGGAGCATTCACCGGGAGGTGAGAGGAACCTCGCTTGGTCCAAGAGGAGGAGGGGTGTGGGCTAGAGGCGGGAGATGGACTAGGGAGGAGTTTACTCAGCTCTCATCTATGAGTAATGAGTGCCGGGCCTGATACAGTGAGCAGGGCCTACAAACTCTTCCCAGGATCGGGCCCTTCATGACTAATTCCCCCCCCCCCAGATGAATGACACTCCCCCTGCACTGGCGACACAGCATTATAGGAGCCTGGGATCCCCTCTGTTTGACCAGACCATTGGGCTGCCTAGTCCTGGCGTGGAGCTCTGGAGCACGGTGCAATGACCCTGGCCTCTCCCAGCTGTGCAAGAAAACACGTGGGACAGAAATTCCTTCCTGACCCACAGAGGTGGCGGCTGAGGACATGGAGCATGAGAGTCGACTGCTCTTAGCTCAGCCTGCGTAGCTACGTGCCCCCATAGTGGCCATTCCTGGCATCTGTCCTAGCCGGTGCCCATGGCCACGCAGACTAAGAGCAAAGACGCGTTGTCTGCACACACATCTCAAGGATTATTAATCATTTCCACGAGGAGCACGGGCGCCGGCGGTAACTGGGTCCCACCATGCCAGGTGCGGTGCAGACAGAATAACCAACAGTCCCTGGCCCCAGGGAGTTCGCACCGGAGAAAAGAAAGCGCCACGGGGCCGCCCAGGCTCAGATGTCAGGACATCGGCACGCCTCTCAGGGCAAGACATGTCCCGTCCCCACCGGACAGCGCTGTACGTTGGCCCAGGTGGCTTTCTTCAGCACTCTGGGTGTGATCGGCTTTGGCACGGAGCGGGCACGTGGGCCGATCTGCTCTGGGCTGCACGTGGCTCTCAGGCAGGGCGGGCCCCGGGTCCCACCTCGCACGGCTGTTCCCAGCTGTTCCGGGGGAGAGCAGCCAGAGAGGAGGACTGTCGCGGTAAGCGACCCTGCGGGCGTGACACTCACGTGTGGCCGATCTCGTGGGCGATGGTGAAGGCCGTGGCCAGCCCAATGTCCTCGTTGATGCTGCAGCTTCTCTCTCGCTCGCACATTCCCCCCACCGGGGCCAGCCCTAGGAAAGGCAGCTGGGGTTGGCGCAGGGCCAGCGAGGAGCACTCTCCGGGGGTTTCCAGGGCTGCCCACCGGGACCCGACCCACCCCCAGCTGGTCTGTGCAGGAGGAAGTGGCGTGCATCCCACTGCATGCGCCCAGGCGGGCAGAAAGACCCATCCGAAGCCGGGTTTCAGCAGACTGTCTCCGTCCAGAAAGGGCCGAGGCCACGGGCCTGCCACTGCCCACCAGAGACACAGAGAGCCCGGGGTTACCGCGGGGGTTTGACTGGCATCCCTCACCACTAGCCCAAACCCGGGCCCATCTGTGCTGCTCAGCGCCCTGGGACTCTCTCGGGGCTCCACTATCCCTCTGCACCCAGAACATGCCTGGCCCTGGCCTCAATGCCGGGCACCCTCTGCCCCGCGGAGTCAGAAGCAAGGCAGGGCGGGCAGGGGGAGGGCTAGTTCCTTGGTCAGTGCGTAGGTCCCATGGTCTGACCGCACGGCTGGGGGGATGGGATTGGTGGCACAGACGATTTGAGCGGGGGACAGAATCATAGAACCCCAGGGCGGGCAGAGACCTCAGGAGGCACCGAGTCCAGCCCCCCGCCCAAAGCAGGACCAGCCCAACTCAATCAGCCCAGCCAGGGCTGTGTCAAGCCAGGACTTAAACACCTCAAGGGAGAGAT
>JANRFK010006656.1:11944107-11954858 GCA_030068395.1 Apalone spinifera | reverse complement strand
GAAGGGATTCTTTCTGCCAGGGAGCTCTCGAGCCAGGGGAGCGTTTCTCAAACATACTAGGGCCGGTCAAAATTGTGTCAGCAAACGGCACGTGCGAGGTGATTCTCGTACGCCCGCGCAGTCGGGGGGGCGGGGCACCATGGAAGACTCACTGGAGCATATAGACCAGAGAGCTGCAAAGACCAGCCCGTGGGTCCGCCAGGCCCCCCCTCACAGGTGGGGGCACAGCTCCCGCTGGCGGCGGATCGCCATTGCCGGCCGGGGGGGCTGGGATCCCCCCTGCCTGCGGAGGGGCAGGTACATACAGTGGCAGTGGCCCACGTGGGGCTAACCCTGCTGAGCTGCCGCCGTTTTATTGCCCACCCCGACCGACCTACCCACGCTGGGAGAGGACAAAGCCCTGGTCTCTTGGCCCCAGCAAATGGTGCCTCCCCTGCACTTTGGTGGAGACACGGGGCCGGCACAGCCACGCGACCCCCGCACACGGCCATCCAGGCCGGTCTCCCCAGGGAAGCCGAGGGAGCGCGTGGAACCGGGAGCGCCGGCCAAGGGAGCGTCAGGCAGAGCCCGGCGGTGGCTGGGGACCCGCCGCGCTGGCCAGTCGGTCCTTTCCCTTTCCCACGGCTCCCAAGGAAACCGCAGACCCCGCGACCGCTCCGCCCCCCTGCACACCTGACGCCCGGCTCTGAGCTGACAGTCGAGCCCAGAGCCCTGGCCCGGGCTGCTGGCCCCGCGCTCCATCCCGCCGAGGGCCCGGGCAGGGCCCACGAAAGCCCTGACACTGTCGCCGTGTTTGTGAGGTTCTGCGCTGCCGCAGGACTCGCCGTTGATTCTGAAGCTTTTTCAGTTACGACCAACCCGGCGACCCCGCAGAGACGTCCAGGCCGGGCTGGAAATCCCTGTTGGCCGTGCCTCCGAGCGAGTCTCCTCCCAAGGAAACAGGCATCAGCTGGAGTAGGAACGCTCCCGGCTTGCCGCCCCAGTGAGATCTGACCAAATCGCCGCGGAGACAAACCTCCCCCGAACCGGCCCCAATTTGAAAATGTAAATCTTGCCGCACGCCCCTCGCTGGCGCCAAAGTTGGAGGGGAGCAGCCCGTCCCCAGGGCTCAGCCCAGCACAGCCTCGAGTGCCTCTCCCGACTATTTTGTGGAAAGCAATTGCCACGGCTCTTTTGTAAACTCCTTTCTAGTTCTAGTACCGCGCTAACGAGCTAATCCGCCGGCATTTCCCCAGCGCTAATATCGACCCTGGCGTTTCAGGGAACTTGTTCCAGGGGATTAAGTTGGGGGGAAAAAAGTTTAAAAAGCTAATCAAGGCCGAGAGCCCATATGACCAGTGCGACCTGCCAAATGTCTGACCCTGATCACAAAATTAGCGCCACTGCAGCTTTTTCGGGGCAGACAGTTTATAAGCCACATAGCGGAGGAGAAGTCAGAGAGAGAGCAGCGTGAGGGCAGCTAAGCACACATAATTCTGCAGCACGGGTGAAAGCTTTGCAGCTTGGTAATTAAGAGTTTCGCACAAGGGAGCTCGAGCGTAGAACCAACACACACACAGTCAGAGGGCTCCGCACAGGAGAACTGGCCTGGTGCATTGGGAGAGAGAAAGAAAGAGCCGGAGCAAATGCCTGTGTCCTGCTGTGTGCAGACACCGAAACACAAGCTGGCGTTTTTCTGGAAACTCTGAATGGTGGAGCCGGGTGAACATGGTTTTCATTCTCATAAATGGTTTTCCAGCATGCAGGGTTCCTTAGCCTCATTCCTTCAACCCCAGAGCGTTTGGATTTCAGAGAACAATTCACAACCGCCCCAGCCCAACCCTGGCGAGGTCTGCAAGACGACGGCATGTTACCTTTTGCTCCTTTTCTTCTGCTCTCCCTGCTAGTCCGTCAGTTTCTCCCCCTTTCCCCGGTGCAGCCGAAAGCTTCTTTCCCGTTTCTCTCCCTCCTGCGAGTGTCAGAGGCGTCCCAGGCCGCGGGTGTGGGTCGCCCTCCCCAAGTCACCGCAGAAACGCTTTCTGCTGTCAGAGGCCAGCAGCTCCTGGCTTCGCGGCTGTGCTGAGACGTCTCCTTTCAGGAAGTGAGCGGTAATAAGAGAGCAGCTTGCGAGCAGCATGGAGAGGGGCTGTTCAAAAAACAAAAAAAACACAAACTCACCACTCACTCAGGAACTTTGCCAAGGATATTAAAAAAAAATCCCACAAGGCCATAAAAGCCCTGCCCAGACTGATGAAATCACGAAGGAGGCAGGCCTTTTCTGCTCCAGAATAAAGCGACTCCGGCTCAGGGATCCAAGAGGAAACACTCAGTCCCTTCCTTGAATTAGTGGCACCGATTTTTTGTTCTGTATTTGGACAGGGCCCATCACACTGGGGTTCTGCTCTCAGACTGGCGCGCCTAAGAGCTACCGCAATTACATCTGGCAAATAACGACCAGGAAACTGGAGCAGTAGTTCTCAACCAGGCCTACTTGTTCCCCGGGGGGTACGCAGAAGTCCAGAGATTTGCCTAGTTTTACAACGGTTTTAACAAGCCTGAGCGAAATCAGTACAGACCAAAAAGGACTTGCTTGTAGCTCTCTCCATGCCATGCACTGATGTGTGAGTACAATATTTGTATTCCAATGGATTGATTTTAGAATTCCACGGCAAAATATGAGAACCAAGCAAGCTGCCACTCAGCGTGTGCTGTGACACTTGTGTATGTTTATGTTGGATTTTTGTACGCAAATCGTTAAGGGAGATGACATTTGGGGGTTCATGAGACAAATCAGACTCCTGAAAGGGGTACCGTTATCTGGAAAGGCTGAGAGCCACTGACCTGGAGGAGTGGCTCTGAAGGGGAGGCACTACAGATGGTTAAAAAATTGGGCTGCTTTCCTTTTTCACCCCCTAAATGCATGTGCTTTGGTTTCACTGAAGATTTAACCTCAGAAATGTTAGAAATCTGGTCGCCCTGGGACCGTTCAGAGGAATTGTCTTGTGAGCTCTAAGACGGGCGGTGGCGGGTAGCTCTTTAGCACAGACATCCTTTCTCCAGCCTATCACTAGGCATCAGAGTTCAATAACAAAACACGGAGCTTTGCAAGCAGTTGAAGGATTGCCACCTCTTCAGCTCGGCCTTGTCCACAAGACAACCTGCCCCCAGCTTGCTGGGAAAGCCCAGGGCCCAGCACAAGCGTTGGCCGCACGCCTAGCGACAGTGGCTGGTCAGACTAGCTCTGAGTGTCCTGCTGGGTCCGTATTGCCTCAGGCAGACCCTGAAGGGCTCACCTCGGCCTGACCTGCCAGCCTGGCCCCTCGGGCTGAGGGGTTTCCTGATGGCTGGGGAGCACCAGGAGCAAACAGAGGGCTGAATGGGGGATGTGGCCCTGCAGCCCTACCCCTGCAGCCAAGTCCCAGCGCGCCTCACGGGCCCGGCTCGAACCTCGTTCTTCGAGACGGCGGCATGGCGAGCAAAGGTACCATCGGGCCCTGGACGGAGAAGTGGCCCCAGCCAGAGGGACACGTACCCTGGGGACATGCAGGGCTCTTCCGGGGGTGCAGGCGCTCATCTGGCCATCGGCCTAGTTTTACCGCAGGCTATGTAAACAGCTCAGCAAAGTCCGTACAGGCTGTACCTCCCTACACAGGGACTCTCCGGTCCGGCACAGATGTTCCTGGGCCACAGAGCCCAGGAGCAGGAAGGTCTGGGGCAGGGTTGAGAGCGCAGCATGGCGGGGGGAGGTGGGGCAGCAACTCAGCCAGGAGGCCCTAGCTGGGGCCCCTGGCAGAGGGGTCAGGGAGCCCCAACCCCAGCTGTGGGGCTCTGGCCCTGGTCCCGGCCTTGGGCCTCTGGCTCAGCAGTGGCCAGGTGGCTCTGGCCCTGGGGTTAGCTGAGCTGGCGGCAGAGGGTCTGGGGATGGGGCCCGGCAGCAGCGGTGCTGGGCCAGAGCCTGAGCCTGGGAACAGCAGGGCCAGCACAGGCCACAAGGGTCAGTGGGCTGGGAGGCCAGTGGCAGGGGGCTTCCCCTGGTCTGGCATTTCCCCCCTTTGGGACTGGTCAGGCCCCCAGGGTGCCGGGCCAGGGAGTCTGACCTGCACCAAGGAGGATTCCACACACTCGGATGTGTTAGGGCAACGCACATACCCCGACTGATTGATTTCATCTGTCCACGGTGCAAACGAACAAGCCGGCCATCTCTCAGGACCATGTGCTGGGCCACTGCTGTGCTTCTAGGCCTGGTTTTAGACATTTCAGTGAAGTGGAACTTGGGGCACACAAGACCAATCAGACTCTGGAAGGGTCCAGACGCCTGGGGAGGCTGAGACCTGCTGCGGGAGAAGATAAAAGGCCGACTGTAGGGCGGGGACGACATCCTTTAACATCCTGTAACCCAAGGGGCGTGGCTGGCCCCCTTCAGGCCAGGACCACGATGTCTGGATATAACCCAGCCACGATTTCCCTCGGGAAGCCCTGCCTGGAAGAGCTGGCGGGTGTGTCCGCCTGGAAGCGTGGACGGTGGCCACAGAGCTCAGGGCTGCTGTGATATCTCGGCATGAGGCGACAGCAGAGCCCGGCAAGCGTCAGGCAAGAAAACGCCTTTTCGGTCCCAGCCCTGAGAGCCCCCAGGGATGGCGCATGGGCGGAAGGCCGGCCGTGAGAGAGGCGGCCACGGTCGGGTTGGGCTCTTGGCGGGTGGGAAAAGCGGCTTCCTTCCTCTCCACGCAGTTCCTGCGGCGCTGCCCATTGTCTGAGCCCTTCCAGCGACACGAAGTGCCCGGGGCTGCATTGTCAATGGGCCTGCTCCTGGCCGGGTAGAGCTGCCAATTGCAGCCCGCGGCCAGGCAAAGGCTTCTCCCTGCTGAGGCTTGTCGGCCAGCGTGCCTCCCCGGTAATGACCAGGGAACGAGGCTGCAAACAGGCGACTCTCTCCCTCCCCCGACGGGCCGAGATTCTTCCATGCTCCAGTCTGGGCTTTGTGGCTTCTCCGCTGATCTGCAGAGCGGCGGCTAGAGACCGCGTGGTAAGAGACAAGGGGGCAACCTTAAAGGCCAGTCTGCAGCCTCCCCGCCCAGCCTCTGAGCACAGAGACATTCCGGGGTCTCTCTCTTCTGCCCACTAGACCCACGCGCTCTCCCTCTCCTTGCAGGACCCCTGGCCACAGCGACTGGGACTCAGACCCCAAGTTCCTTCCGCCCTAGTCATTGTGCCCCCAACCCAGAGCTTTGGCCAGGCTTATGGTGACTTACTCCAGAACCACCCAGGAACTTCCTGGCTGTGGCTGTCCGGCGCGTTGTGACCCCTTGGAAATCCACAGCAGGGACAGAATTAAGTTCCGGCGCCTTCCAAGCAGAGGCCTCTGGCGCTAGAGCAAGCAAAGAACCTCCACCAAACTGCTAACAGTACGGGGTGGCAGACACACAGTTGTGCAGTTCAGACTTTCTCCAGTAGAGGACAGCGGCGATGAAATGAAGATTTGGGGGATGACTGGCATGTTCCATATCCCACCGCTCTACTAACAGCAAAGACAGTTGTTTTCGGAGCCTCTCTCTCGTGCAAGGAAGAATTTTGGTCCTGTTTCCAGGGGTCAATCAAAATCCAACGCCTGTGGCTTTGCTGCAGTCTCACTAGTTTGGACTGTCTTGGTTTTGAGCTGTGGGATCAGCAACGGCCTTAAAAGCAATGCCCCAGGAATCACACACACGCAGATGCTCAGTTACCCTGCGCCCTCGTGTGGCCACAACCAGCGAGAGGTCACATAAGGATTCAGGTTCCCATCGTATTTCAAATACACTCAATACCGCTCATATTTTCCCCACTTTTGCTCTAAGGTCCGGACTGCTCAGCTGTCACCTCTCGGTAAATGGGGAGACCCCACGGAGCTGCTGGCCACTGTTTGATTGTGGCCACAGCCTGATGCACAGCACGGTCATTGTCACTAGTTACTGGTGTCAGATCCTCCCAGATCAGTGGGGTGCTCCCAGCGACAGCTGGTCGGAACATTAAAGAGCCCCCCAAAGTATTTGCGGCCTTGCTATGTTGCCCGGTGACATAGTGTCATGGCACAGTGTCCCTTGGTTGGAACGTGGCCTCGGGATGCGGACGTGACACCCCGATGGGACGCACTGGCCTGCTGCTGTGCTGCGACCCTTTTGTACCACGGCGACGTAAAAGCAGGAGCCAGGTCTGTGTGTGAGGAGTTCACCTTCCGTTAGTCCCTTCTTCTCTGTTAGCCAGCTGGCCCTGCCTCCAGAATGAGCTGGACCCGACATACGGGCCGGCCATCTCTCGTCTGTCTCAACGAGCAGTTCCTCGGGTCATGGATTGCTCACATTTGTACAGCACCTAGCACAATGAGGCTATTTAGGCCCTGTAGGTGCTAGCGCAGTAAACAGCAGCAGCGAATCATTTACTCTTGTGACGCCGAGTTGGGGTTCCCCCCAAATCCTGCAGCCCCAGAGCAGCAAGAACAGTCTCTGCCAGCCAGAGAATAGAGAAGGTTTATTGCTCTTCCCGGATACAGCACAGACGGGCCAGGATGCCTCAGATCCCTTGGGTGAGGGGGGGTCCATCACCCCCCTAGACCTCCAGCCCCCAGTTTAGGCTCACTCCTTCCTGTTTCCGCGCCAACAACTGCCCCTTCCCCCAAAGCCTCGTGTTGGTCTCCTCCTCTCTCCCCCTGGGAATCCTGTTATCTCCTCAGGCTGAGCTTAGGTGTCTGGGCTAATACACATGTGGTGAGTCAGTGGGAATCACAGCCCAGCGCAGGGGACCTCGGGTTACGGAGCAGACAGCCCCCGGGGCGGCCTGTCCATATATGGTTGCCTAGGGCGCCACGTTAAACGGGGCGCCAAATGGTGGCGCAATATTGTTGAGGGGTTGGAGGTGGGGGCGCCGATTGCATGGTTCGCTGAGGGCGCCAGTTGCTGGCAGCTAGTCTAGGGCCGCCCCGACAGCCCACCCACTACGCCAGAGCTCGCCCTTTGCCACTCACGTGTTGCTGGGCTGAGAACCTGCAAGTGAAATGGACCAAAACAAACAAACAAAAGTGAAACTGACACCCTGGATTGTCCTAGTCTGAGCTGAGAGAAATACGAAAGAGGAAGAACAACAGCGAGTCTGGTGGCTCCTTGAAGATGGACAATTTTATTAGGGCCTCAGCTTTCGTAAACGTTTGCGCCCTAGTGAACCTGAGTCTTTAAGGGGCTCTTGGACTCCTTGTTGTATTTGCTGAAGCAGACTCCCAAAAGGGCAAGGGAAGAGCACGAGACTGGGTGCTAGATACCTCCTGTCGGTTTCATTCCTCGCAGGTCTGACTTGCAACGGGGTGATGAAAGGGGGTTGGTGCCAATCACCTGATGTCACCTTAACTGCCCCTTCCACACGGGACGGGGTTTCGCTACGGAGAACACAGGCCCGGCTTGAACGTGTTATCGGACGACGGCCAGCTGGAAGGGGACGTGGCTTATAGCCCAGGCCTAGGGGGCTTTGAGCAAAGGACAAACATGTAGCCTGAGAGAAAGCCCTTGGCCCAGGCCAATCAGGACACAGGAAACGCTCGGCTCAGCTTGACAGCGATGTTTAATAACACTCCTGACGCTGTACTGTGCAGCACACCCGGAGATGGCTGTAGTCCCTCGCTCACAGTTAAACTCTGCCTGCCAGTTGACTCAACCGCAAAAGCCTCCATTTTCCCTCTGCCATACAAAGCTGGCTGCCTTCCCCTCTGCCTGCGCCCTTTGATCAGTTCCCAGAAAAGGATTTCAGCTGCCTGGGACCTTTTCACAATAGTTCCCCTCCCCCCGTGGGGTTGTCAGACCAAAGGCCTGATTCTGTTCTCACGGTGTCGATCGGGAGCAGCGCCGCTTCCTCCAGGGCGTACAGCCAGAGTGAGCTGACAGCCCCAAGGCCTGGTGCTGGTACTTAGCTTCAGTCCCCAGAATTTCTGAGCAGCTCACAGCTGTTCGTGGATTTATCCTCCCCCATGCCCCACGAGGCAGGGCATCCCCAATGCAGAGACAGGGACAGGGAATGGAGGCACAAAGAATTTGCCCTGCAGGCCTCCCACGCCCCTGGCTGTTTCCCCAACCCCTCACCTGTCTTTCCCCACCTCACCAGCCTGTTGATTTTGAATCCAGAGGACCCGGCTCTTCCCCCCGCTGGGGTTTCTGGTGCATTACGTTTCCCCAGGAGGCCCCGATTCCTGCTATTCCCTCGAAAGCTGAGTGTATCCTTCAGCAGCGCTCTGGCCTGAAACGCGTTTCATTCAGGAAGGTGTCTCGGCTCTGAGTGATGGCCAGGGGAGCCGGTTCAAGGCCCCAGAAAGGGAAGGCGGCCGCCGCGGGGGTAGCGCGATTGACTCACACAGCGTGGCTGTTGGTGGGGAGTCGTAAAGCACGTGGCGGGGGAGGGCGACGTGCACACACAGGGGAGTCATTTCTGGGCTATATCAATGGGTCTGGGCTACGTGTCTGAAAATCTGTCCCCCCGCCATATCCTGTTGAGGCCAGCAGGGCCACGGCCATTTCTTCCTACGGTATACACTCCGCGGCCAGGCCTCTGTCTGCCCTCCTGTGGCAGGGCCGTGGGACTGACGGGTGTGCTTGTGGTGTGTTGTGTAACAACGGGGCTGTGAGTGCATTTGCAGATGGGGCAACCATAATACGGCACAGATGTGAGTTGTGTGTGCGAGTGTGCGGCTGCACACCACTGCCCTCTGCTGGGTGGAATCAGAGCGGCCCAGCTGTGTGGCAGAGGTACATTGTGGTGGGGTTCGATTAATTTTGGATCCAAGGGAAACCAGGACACTCCAGGGCTACTTAGCCACTTTCTTATTTATTGCAAGCTTTAAGCAGTTAATACAGTTGTTTACGTTTTACAAGCCTTAAGAACAATGAGGAGACAATTTAAACCTTAAATACTATAAATTCTAAAGCAATTAATACAGCGCAAAGCAATGCAAAAGCAATTACTAAAAGATCTACTATAATACAATAATAAAGCCTAATTCACTTACACTTCACCCGTCTGCTTCCTACAGTGCCAGGCAGGAGGGCGTGGTTCCTTTCCTTCCCACGCAATGGCACGCCAGGCACTTGGTCGCCGGTGTGGAGGGCCTATTTACTTCTAGTTCCATCCAGCAGGACGTGGGGGGTCAGTCCTGCCCCTTCCCTCCCTGCAATTGTTCTTACTAAGCCCATTTGATAGCAAAGTGAGACTTGCTCAAAACCAAGGCTACTTACAGCCCTCAACTGGAGACCTTCCCAAACCGGCCACGAACCAGTCCCACCGAGCGCGTCCGCTGCCAACCCGGCCAGCAGGAAACATCACGAGCAAAACCCCTCAGACACCCCAGCTCTCCCTGTGCCCCAATCAGCCCCGGGCCTCACGCACGGGGGAGAGGTTATAAAATCTGATCTCACCAACTCCGGCCAGATCCCCCCGGTCCCAAAGAACCAGCCACAGTCCCAGGCCAATTTATACTTTCGATCTGACCCACAAGGGCAAGTTGGGCCCGTCCTTTCGAATGGACAATCTAGAGGGTTATGAATAAAAGAAAAGGTTGAGCGTGAGATTGCTAAGGCGCGTACATGCCATACGCCAGGCACTGCGTTCTTGATGCACAAGATGTTACAAACTGCTAGCTTAGAATCTCTGGTGCGCAGCCTGTAGCCTTCCCGGCTCTCTGTCCCTAGCAAGGCTGCACCTGGGATCAGGAGCAAGACTGGAGACAAGATGGAGACAGCCTCATGGCACTTTTATACTCCTGGTGTCTCCCACGCTGGAGCTGGTCACATGACCAAGTGGCCTGTCTGGGTTTCACATGCCGGCAGCCACGAGGCACTGGCTGGTCTGCAGGCTTCCGGATGCATCCCTCAGGTGTGCTCCGAGAGCCGCAGTGCTAGCTAGCACAGCCAGTCACTGACCGGCCCTTCCCCCTGGACCACAGGCCGTCCAGGCCCATGGCTCCCTCCCCGACAGGGAACGTTTCCAGCACCAGTACAGAGCCCATATCATAACAGGCATGTCGCACATAGGATCAGCAGAGCATATGCTTCCCTTTGACACCTCACATGGCCACTTTGTACAGATCTGGGGGCAAACACCCCCCGTGGGTGCAGCAGTGACCCGTCCGCTCCCTTTAAAACCCAGTCACGGGACACACACTTACTCTGCTTTGGCGAGGAGTCCTGTGGCACTTCTAGACTAACGGATGTATTGGCACATAAGCTTTCGTGGGCAACAACCCACTTGGGCACATGCATGTTAGTCTTTCGGGTGCCACGGGACTCCTCGTCTCTTTTGCAGATTCAGACTAACACAGCCACCCCCTGATACTTAATCTGCTTTGCTAGTCCAAACATTTCCTGACTTTCACAGCTCCCCGTGCCCGCGCCCGCGTGCTTCGGCGCCCCAGGCTTGCGACAGGCCAGAAATCCACACTGTGGACACAGCAGAATCACCATGTATTGCCCACGGCAGGGTAGCGCAGGCTCCCCCACAGACACCCCCCCCGCTCAGGGGTATGCAGACATCTTCCAGAGGGTACATCAACTCGCCTAGGTATTTGCCTACAGCAGGGGCCTCCAACCCTTTTAAGCACAAGATCACTTTTTGAATTTGTCAGCCCAAGAGCTACCTCAAACCCAAATACCCCTGCTCCACCCCTTCGCTGAGGCCCCGCCCTCCTCACTCTGTGAAGATGGGGTACAGAAGAGGGGGACAGAGAGACATCAGTGCCCCCCTGCCTCTGTCTCCCCCACCCTGCA
>JANRFK010006656.1:11756237-11772751 GCA_030068395.1 Apalone spinifera | reverse complement strand
TGTCTCTACAGCTGTGCTCCCACTCATGGTGCTGGTAGGCAGAGGAACCGTGGTTGTTAGTTCCACAGGAGTAATCGTATTTGTTAGTGTACTCCCTAAAAGAAGGAGAAGAATATTAAAATATGGGCACTAAATTAGTGGTAAATGTACTTTATTGTTTTTATGCAGAGGCAAAAGATTTTAAAGTGATTGAAAAGACATGCTTGTAATTTCATTTTAAATCATTTTTTGGTCAAAAATAAAATAAAATATTTCTATTTAAATTTTTAATTTAGGAAACGGACAGTTTTATTTTTTAACGCAAAAATATGAATAAACTTTTCTTCTTTCTCTAATTCCATAGGATTTTCTGCAAAACAAACAATAGAAGAGAGAATTGAAAGTAGGAATGTGGAGCATCTTACTTCTACAAAAAGCTTGTTAAGAAAAATGGGTAATTTGAGGGTGTGGGGCACTGTATGAATTGTGTGCTTTTTATCAGAACTGTCTGTTTTCCAGATTGTGTCTGTAATAAAAAGATGTTATTCAATGGAAAGTTGTTTTGTAGCTCATTGGTGGCTGGGATTCCAACAATGATGAGAGACAGTGATTTCCATCAGTTAATAATGGCGAGATATTATGATTTATGATTAATTCCACTTTCATTATTTATTATGTGTCTGTATTATATAGGTTCTAATCAAGATCGTGGCTTCATTGCTATAGGTCACACACACAAAGATAGGCATGAATCGAGGTTTAAGCTCATTGGTAGAAATTTTTCACCCCTACCCTCTCATTGGAAAGGACACTACATTGCTTAGGTGGCACATTATGTCTCTCATAAGTCCTGCAAATAATGACACCGACCTAGACTTTAAGTTGGGATGAGGATCTGTTTAACCAGTTTTGTTTATGTTTTATGGAGAAGCAGAAGTTACCTAATCACCAACACCTGATCACTCCATTCCGGGTTCTGTTCCCCTCCCCCCTCAGAAGTGTTATAATCACATCTCTAGATGACAAAGGTGACATTTGCAAAGGGTGACCATAAGTTTCACTCTTGCATGACTGCTTCACTTCCCCTCCCCCTTTATTGTTTGCATTAAGACAGTAGTTTAAAGGGCAAAGAAAGAGGTGTCACCTCAAAGTTTTGTACCTGGCATCATCATCAATCTTCTGGGCCCCACAGCTATTCTAATCCAAGGGCTGAGTCCCCTCCGGAATGTGTTTGTCATAAAGGGCATCTAATAGGCGTTAACTATTTTGCACTAAATACTCAGCTAAGTGGTTGTGTTATTCTCTATAGAAGGAGGGATGTAGGACGGGGATTAAAAAGACTAATTTGGTTAGGGAAAATGTGGCTCATTCAGAGTCGCTGGTTGATGGCCATCCTTCTACAAAACATCTTCAGAACCAGAGCTGCAAATTGAATACAATCCAACTAGGGCTGAATAAGGACTTAAATTAGTTCTCTCACTACACAGGTAATTTTTTTCTCTCTTGGTATTCATACCTCCCCATTAGCTGCTGGGAGTGAGCCACATCCACCCTGCCTGAATTGGTTTTATTCATGAAATCTTATGATCTAATAAATCTGTTAGTCTTTAAGGTGCCACAGGACTCCTTGTTGTTTCTGCAGATACAGACTAACACAGTTAGGACTCTGAAGACTTATTAAACTATGACACTCATACAGGTTTGTCATCCTACAAGAATAATTCTCTCTCCTTGTCAGAAAGCCATATGTCCAAAGTCATCTACATCAAAGGTTCTTAAGGAGGGGTTCACTGCATTAATAATCGCATTTTTGGCATCTCACTCCCTGCCACCACAATCCATTCATGTTTCAGATATGTGAGTCACTTAGCAGAGTAATTTATTGCTGAAGAGAAACCATCCAGTTTATATAACACAAAAATTTACCCAGGGTTGCTCAGGTCCTTCAGAGGAGGGGGCTGGCAATGTTGGGGTGTGTGTGTGCAGGAGTCAAGAGCAGGAGCTTGCGGATGTGCGGGCAGGGGTCTGGGGACATTGAGGGTAAAGGAATCAGGGTTGGGATTAAGGAGGGGCTCAGGGCAGAGGGTGGGGTTGGCTGCCGACTGCCCTCTGGGGCTGGAATGCTTGCTGCCCCCCGGGGTCATTTGGAAGTATAACTGTCCCTGCTATCACAGCCTTCCCTTTCCATTTGATGAGAAGCAATTACATTCCAGGTACATCCCATTATCCTGGCACAACCAAACCCTGACCTTGTTGTAAGTTATGACAAGAGGAAGCTGCATCCTAAATTTAGTGGTCCTCACTCTTACTATTTAGGGGTTCTTAAACTAATAGACTCACACACAAATGGATGGACACACAGACACAAACTCTTTCAAACATACAGACAATTTGAGACATTAACCAGGTAAATCAAAGTTGGATGATTTTTCATTTCAGTTTGTGTTATTGTGGATTAAGAGGGGAAGCAAAGTGATAGAGGCTCTCTACTCATGATATATCGACATCATAACTGCCCCGGTGCTCCAGGGAATTGGTCTATGGATTTCACAGGCCCTAGGCTACCACCCAAACCCCAAGACCATCCTTCCTCTCAAGGCTTTAATTTTCCTGCAGCTTTGTTTTTCAGTCTCTCAAACAGAAACGATAATTTGCCCTCTCCTTGAAGCACTTTGATCCCAGTTCCACATAAGAATATGCTTAAATATAAGCAGGTTAAGTGGTATTCAACTACATGCCTAAGTGTTTTATTGAATCAGGACCTTTGAGAGCTGCCTAGACCTCTAATTTCCTACAGGAAAACAAGTTTTTCATAACTTTTCCCTCTCCCGCAAAAAACTGTCTTTGTCAAAATTGATTAAACTGTACATGAAGAAAAAAAACACTTTCAAGAAATCTCTCTGTTTTTTGGAAAAAAGTGGGAAAATATTTTAAAATGTTCAGACCATCTCATTTTCAAAAACCAAAGTTAAGTTTTTTGAGTCAAAACGAATTTTTGTTTTGAAATTTTAGCTAATTTATACTAAAAAATTAAACAATAGAAATATCAAATTAAAAAAAAAACATTTTGAAATTATTAGAGCAGAATGTGTTGACCAGTCTGACCAATGTGATTTTTTTTTTTTTTTTTTGCAGATACCTTTTTACAAGAATGCACAAGAGTTTCACTTTGTCCTATTTCTAGAAGGGAAAATGTTGAATGTATGTATGGGGGCCTTCCCCTACAACCTGGAATACTGTCAATTCAGTGTCTTTATGTCTGTTTGGCATGGCGGGAGTCTGGGTTGCAGAGGAGGAGTTCCTGGACTTTTGTGTGGCTGGTAACTGCATAGGGGACACACAGAAGTTGTGGCTTAATTTTGACTTCCCTGACTTGGGGCTATTTTAGGGCTGATTTACAGTTGGCATGTCTGTGGCTCAAGAATACATGGAAATTTTGGCTAATGAAGACCACAGTGGGCTAAATTCTGTGCTTCCACGAAACAATTATGCTGGGGAAGCAGGAAAGGGAAGTTAGTGCTTGTTGCTGAGGGTGGTTTTCATGTCAGACAGCTGGAGACGCCCATCTTCCTGTGCGAGCCAGCCTGTTTTCTGGTTATCTCCTGCATTTCCTTGAGCCCTGTGCAGAGATTATGCCCTGCTGCTTGTGACGAGATGCATGTAAGAATTTAAGCCGACCGCTGATCTCCTCCTCTCCTGGCATCACAAGTTGGGACAGGGCCTAGCTCTGCATGGTTAAACATCAGCTTCCTTGAATCCAGCTGTCAATCAAATTGCAACTGCTCTTTGGAAAGGAGGGCTAGGCTGGAACGTCTGGCTGTCGTGCAGCTCTGTTCACCCAGCCTTCTAACCTGCCCTCCCAGTGTGCCTGGGCTACCTTTTCTAACCAGGCAGCCGCCCTTTCAGCCTCCTCCAAACCCTCCTTTTCTGATGCTTGCCTAACCAGCCACCCCCGGATTCTCTGCATTGTGACTGGACGGGTGTGCCACCCTTTCTCCTGCCCTTTTGTCTGCACCTTCTCCTTTGAGATGATCCTTTCTCCAGGGTAGGGCTCTGTCATTTTACGTATGCTTTTAACAAGGGTGTGGCATGCTCCGGGACACTAAAAATAACAAATACGGTAGAAGTACAGGCTGTTACTGGGAGAGCAGGTGCAAATCGCTTGAGTATGAGCAGCAATAGCCCCTTCTGCTTTCAGAGGAGAAACCCTGTGCAGCCTGCATAACAAAGTTAACCTTCTGTGCTGACCCAGCCGGATCCATGTGCCCTGTGGTAAAGGGCTGATTCCCCCCTCCTCTTCCACTCCTTACCTGTTTTTCTAAATATGTCCTGAATAGGCCAAACATGATGCATTCATTTCACATCTTGATTCCCTACCTGTAGATTCCCCAACTTCCATAGCATCTTTAATGTATCTACCCTAACAAAACTCCTGTGAGGTAGGGCAGTGCTATTTTACAGATAGGAAACTTAGGGAAACTTAGGGTGCGTCTACACAGCACCTGAAACTTGAAATAAGATACACCATTTGTGCTATGCAAATTGCGTAGCTTATTTCAAGTCTATTTCGAAATAACTTATTTCAACATTTGGCACTGTCTGCACCATACCAAATTTCAGAATAAAGCTATTTCGAGCCATCCCTTTCTCCTCATAAAATGAGGTTTACAGGGATGGCGAAATAGCGCACCCGCTATATTTGGAAATAGCAGACGCGTTGAAAAGATGCAGGGTAGCTATTTTGGGATACCTCTGGTACCCTGAAATAACTTTGCTGTGTAAATGTAGTCTAAGTGACTTGCCCAAGGTCACACAAGGAGTCTGTGGCAGAACAAAGAGTCTTAATCACCTCTTACACAGTAGACTATCCTGATTTGCTTGTTACAGGCTCCAAACCATCAGAGGGAGCAGGCTTTCTGAAAGGACCAGCTTTCATTTAGGCATACGTCAATATGATTCAATAGAGAGGTATGTAATTATGAGCAGTGTTCACACAGAACTCAATACACTCTCCAAGTTCTGTCCGAAGCTATGCATTGCAATGGGTTTAGGGGTCAGTCGTTTCCTTTGTTGTTCCAAAATCCTGAGAGGAATTTGCAGTGAGTGACCCTAGCACATTGTAATGCCATTTTTCATGCTCTAAATCAAAGTTGTCTTTCTTCTAGTTATGGGCAAATCTATGGATTGAGCTCCATTCTGACAAGTTTCAGGCTGGAGCAGATTTGTATAGACCAGCTCCGAAACCTCCGAACAGATGAAAACAAAAAACAACCGGGAACGATCTGAGCCAATGATGCCTTTCCAGGATTTTCTGTGCCGTTTTAGGAAATGTAGCTGGTGATCTGAAATCTTACCACAGGGTGGATTGCAAAACGGGTCATAAAAGGCAGCTGCTGAAAACATGAATTGTCAAGAGACCTTTCCAGGAACAGAGAGACACTTTCCTGGAGCAGTGTGGGAGCTGCTTAGAACGTACAAAACCCAACTGGTAGCACTCACTGTCAGCAGCACTATCCACCTAAATCCTGCCTACTTCACCAGCCAGGGGACCGCCAGCCAATGTCCAGGTTAGAGGCACCTGCGTGGCTCCATGGGCACGTGCCAGACGTTTCTCTGGCATTACCTGGCTGCACTTGTTGAGTGTGCGGCACAAACGCAGTTAATCCTTTGGCCATTTATTGACATACTACTGGTCCGTGCAATGCTCTTTTGAGCCCACAGCAGGGGAACTCCACCAATCTGAGGATCCACACCAAGGCATATGGGGGCCAGGGAGGTGAGCGAAATGAGGGGTGGGGCATGGGTATGTGTATTTACTGTGCAGAATCCTCTGGAAGTGTGGTACAGAGAGAAGCTGTGTTACATTTCTGCTTCCCCATCACACTTATTTAAGACAGGGACAATTGTGGCCATTGGCTCAGATAGAGATCAATGGGTGGGTGGCCTTTTGCCTCCTGTGGATCCGTGGGCTTTAAGGACTGGCCCTTTGCTTCCCTCCAGGGGCTGTGGACAGGTGAGATGAGCGGAATGTAAAGGACATTCTGCAGGTAAAATTCACCAACTATCCTGCCCTACGCAGGTTTCCTTACAGAATATGGGTGGGATCTAGTTTATTGTTGGTACAGCCTCACCAAACACTCCCAGTGAATGAAGTATGCAATTCTACACACATGCCAGTGCAGTGCACCTTGGATTGATGCCCGGGAAATATTGTCTTTCATACACCCTTCATGAATACTGTACTAATGACCTGGGCCAGATTCTGACCTTCATTACACCAGCGAGAAAACAGAGAACAGTATCTCCTACAGCAAAAAATACTGTAGGGTCTAAATGCCTGCAAATAAACTCTGTCCGGGACAAGACACTTTTATAATTACCTCCACTGTGCTGGGTCTAAATTGCCCTCAGTCTGTTTTGTAGAACCATAGAATTGATGGTATCCCTGACAGGTTTTTGTTCAACCTGGTGTTAAAAACCTCCAACAAGGGGGATTCCACAACCTCCCTAGGAAGCCTATTGCAGAGCTTTAATACCCTTCTAGTTAGAAAGTTTGTTTCTAATATCTAACCTAAATCTCTTTGCTGAAGATTAAATCCATTACTTCCTGTCTGACTTTCAGTGGAGAACAATTGATCACCACCCTCTTTATAACAACCATTAGCATGTTTGAAGACTGCTACCAAGTTCTGTCTTCTTTTCTCAAGACAAAATATGCCCAGGTTTTTTAACCTCTCTCAGAAGTCAGGGTTTCTAAACCTTTTATCATTTTTGTTACTCTCCTCTGGACTCTCTCCAATTTATCCAGATGGTTCTTAAGCGGCACCCAGAACCGGACGCAGTACGCCAGCTGTACTCCATACAACACTCCTATTAATACACCGATGAGTGATGTTACTTTGTATTGCTCCCAGATTAGTGGGTGCACACCTAACAGAAGATATTGGTTTTACAAAGGAGTGCAGATAAGTTAAATCCTCAACTCCCTTGGGATGGGGGCATCTAACTCCTTTAAAAATCCCAATGGTTTGCCTAGAAACAGACTTTTTAAAATATAGCCAAAGACCAAAGGATTAAAGGCATATTTCTATTTCTACTGAAAAGGCTGTCACAAATGTCCTCGGTGTTGCCCTCTGATAAAATCACATTCTCACTATAGACACTCCGACTGCATTATCAGCATGACCGCAGTGTAATACCTTTTTCTTTTGAGGAGCTGAATCAGACCATGTCTTTTAACTGATCTTAATAACCTTAATAATATCGTACACTCTTTAATGATCTTAATATCGTACAATCTCCAGAAATGGCTAAGCATAAAGAGATAAGGACGGGAATTGCGATAAGGGTATATAAGTGTGAAGGATAAGGGATGTAATTTTCAAAAGTGCCTCAATGACTAAGAATTTAGTGCTTTAGTCACTTTTGAAAATGGGACTTAGGGAAACATTTTCAGCATCATTTATGTGATTTAGGAGCCTAAGTCTTATTTTCAAAGGCAACCCAAGGCCAGATTTTTGAAGATATTTTTATGCACATAGAGGGATTTTCAAAAGCAGCTGGCACCTATTTTCATTTTTGTGCCTAAATACCTTTACAAATCAGGTCCTTATTTGCCTAAATCCCATTGATATCCCATTTTATAAGTGACTTGGGCACTTAAGTGATTTAGACTCCTGAGTCACTTAGCTGCCTTTGATAATTGTACCTTCAGGCTCCTAAGATACTTTTAAACAGTTTATCCAGTTTGTAATTTAAGATAACTTTCATTAAATCTTCAAATAGACTATTTCTCACCAACCTGATTTTTCCTATTTGCCATTTGAAAAAACCTTTCATCATTATAAAGATCTCAAAAGATTTTATTAGTGAGCAGTTTATAAGCATTTCAATAAACAGGTATTTCATGGGATTTGCTGTATAAAATGCAATTAATTGAGTTCAACCTGTTATAAAATTTGGTGTTTTTTTAAATAACTTTGTTACAAAAATTTAGAGAAGAAATTCCTCTCTGTTATCTTACCAAAGTAGCTGATGAAAGCTTAATTTGATTTGTGTGCTCTCAAGTGTCATTGTGATAATCAAAATTAGGAAAAACCTAGGATTAATTCTTTTCCCACTTTTAGTCTGAGGTAAATTCTGAGTAACTTCATGGAAGTGAGTGGAATTACCTTGGTATTTATACTTGATATGAGGGGAAAACTTGGTCCCGGGCTTGTAGTTTTTGGTAAAAATTAGAATTTCTTCTTTTTTTCCAAAAAATCTAAGCTTTTAAAATATATATCCACAAATTTTCTCTCCAGTCAAAATAGTAAATAAATAAAACTTACCTGAAACACAGCTTAGTATCAGAATTATACATATATTCTGCAGTTTACACCGAGGTAAATGTATTGTCCAGTCCATCTTGGTTTTCATGGAATTATAGTTTTAACTAATTTAGTCCAAAATTCACTTTCTCTATGCTGCAATCTTTGTGATAATAACTCTGACTACCAAGGGAAGAGGAGAGGACTCCAGTACCCAAGATATAGTGTTGTTAACCTACAGTATCTTGCATAATTCAAGCACTTTGGGTTTGGTGACAGGACACACCCAGCTGCACCTCACAGCACAGGGGTTTTAAAATTAGAATATCATACCTTCCCGCTAGGTAAGGAAAATAAGAAACCTGTGCTTTGAAAAGGTCAATGTACATTATTCAAACATTGAACTACGACAGAGAATATGACTAATCAACAGCTTTAAGGAGGGTACAAGCATACATTCATCTACTAGACATTCAAGTGCAGGGCACTAGTTCTAGCTAAAACTGGCATACTTTTTGGGCGTCAAGTTTTGTGAAAGTTTCGGTTCAAACAATATAGCTTTTCATGCATATATAGCAAAATATTCTGTGATGCTATTTTATGTAAAACTTTTAGAAAAACTATTTTAGGAAGCACTAAAGGCTCCATTCCAATGGAACACTCAGTTAAGCATAGGCTTAAATAATAACTTGGCTCACAGCCACAAAGACACTCTAATTAAAAAAAGTGAATCTTGTGAGTAAAGAAAAAATAAATACAAACAATTTTAAAAACACAATTTGGCCTTTTGATCCCGCAACAGCCTCATTCATCAAGTACATCATGGGAGTCCTGGATCCAGTGATCGCCTGACCCCAAGTAAAGGCCCCACGGTTGTTCTACTCTCCCGGGCTACGTCTATACTGCGCAAGAGGGGGGTTTGCGCAAAAATGAGCCATCTACACAGCTCCTTTTTGCACAAAAGCCTCTTGTGCAAAAACAGCTGCTAATTAATTATGCAAATGAAGCACGGCGATATTCTACTCTATGCTTCATTTGCATAAGCTTTCGTGGAAGAAGGCTGACGTATAGATGTAGCCTGTGAGTCCTCCTGCTGTAACTGTGAGAAGGGCAGTTTCCTGGTAGCGTGGCTTTGGGGGTATTTTTCAGCGGGCTGGGGAGGCCAGGAGATGTGCAGGAGTAAGCAGGATGAAGGAGTGGAGCAATCAGGAACACAGGAGTGAATAGGAGACGGTGTAATGACAAGGGAGATGATTTGAAAGGAGAACGTGAACCAGAGAGAGGAACAAGGGGATGATTCAATGAATTTGTAGAAGTTAAGGGGACTGTGCAGATCAGACACACTCAAATACCCTGGCTGTGTCTAGACTGCATCCCTTATTCCTTTTTTTAAGAGGAATAAGGGATCTTTCGGAAAAGGCTTTATTTTCCGAAAGATCCGCGTCTAGACTGGCGCTTTTTTCCGGCAAAGCCGGAAAAAAGCGGCAGCCATGTATATGCAAATGAAGCGGGGGGGATTTAAATCCCCACTTCATTTGCAATTGCGATGTGTCTAATTTGCATCCCTTTTACGGAAAAGGGATGCAGTCTAGACACAGCCCCTATATTGCTGGGTACCACTGTAAGAAGCTAGCTGGATGGACAACAGCTCTGGAGGAGTGAGATGATGTGGGAGACTGGACATAGCCAGATAAGCAAGGTTATTAAAAGTTCAAAGAACTAACCCCCCAGATCAGCCCAAAGCAGCACACACAGGCTGTGAGGACACAGAAACCCAGACTGATGGAGAAGGTGGCAAAACAAAATCAATATATATGCTGCTTCCTCTAATACCCCAGGGCAACACAAATAGAAAGGACTCTGTTAAAATCAGTGAGCTTGAAAAGTTAACTAAGCTACACATGGGCACAGCCGTAACTACTTAGGGAGTGGAAGTTGATCTCCATGGCTGTTGACAGCTTTCCCATGTTTAATCTGGTTTGTCTCCCAGATCTACAACAATTACAGCTCAGACACTATTTGGCCTGGGTTTCCCCTCTTCAGACCTCTCCTTGATATACTTCCCCAGGCCGAGTTCCCTTCTCTGTGACACGTCCCTGAGAAATCAGAATGACTTGTCTCTCTCACACAGGCCCAGTGAAATTCATACACTGTCCAACCCCTTGCATAAGAGTCTGATTAAAGAATTTTACTAGACCATTTGGGAAAGGTAAAGGAGCAATCCACATCCCCTTTACTTCCAGCTCCCTGTGTAGGACATACATTGTCCAGCACGTGAGTTGGTCCGTTGCACTGTCAATGATGCCTTTATATAACTGAATTCTAGGATTACAAGGTTTGCTTGCAAGTTGTGGTTAGTCGTGTCCCTTAGGGTATGTCTACACTTGCCCCTAGTTCGAACTAGGGAGGCAAATGAAGCATACCAAAGTTGCTAATGAAGAGCAGGATTTAAATATCCCGCGCTTGATTAGCATATTCGTGGCCACTCTGTTAACTCCGTAATAGTTAATTGGAGGGAAGGGTTTTGGATTGGACTACTGTGTCTACACACGGTGAGTTAATTCGGGCTACCAGCATTTTAAAATGGCGACCAGCTGCAAATATTAAAATCCCGCGCTTCATTAGCAACTTCAGTATGCTTCATTTGCCTCCCTAGTTCGAACGAGGGGGCAAGTGTAGACAGACCCTCAGACAGTAGGAGTCAGTATTCATTGGAGGTAAAAATCTCTAATCACTAGCACATATTTCTGGCCAGAAATGAATACTTCAGCTAAGAACACAAATAATGAAAACCCAAGAAGAACCAGCATGGGTATTTGCTACAAGATCCCCCCCAAGCCTGGAAAGGGTTGAGAATGAAAAAAAGACGGTTACTTACCTGTAACCGTTGTTCTTTGAGATGTGTTGCTCATGTCCATTTGAATACGGTGTGCACACGCTGCGTGCATGGTTTCCAGAGCATTTTTTCCCCAGCGGTACCCGTCGGGCCGGCAGGTCGCCCCCTGGAGTGGCGCCTCAATAAAGGAGCATAAGTACCCCTGCCGGCCCTCCCCATCCTCAGTTCCTTCTTGCCTGAGACTCCGACGAAGGGGAGGTGGGGGGGGAATCAAATGGACATGAGCAACACATCTCGAAGAACAACAGTTACAGGTAAGTAACCGTCTTTTCTTCTTCGAGTGATTGCTCATGTGCATTCGAATCAGGTGACTCCCGAGCTGAAACATACGGAGGTGGGGTCAGAGATACACGCTTAGCGAAAACACAACTCTACTTGCCATAATCAAATATATGTGAATTTATTCAACATATTAAAACATCTCAACAGTTGTTGGTTTGGGGTTTTTTTGGTTTACAGGACCCAAGTGAGAACCGCAGAACCCAGGGCAGCATCGTTCTTGGCCTGCTGGGTAATAGCACAGTGCGCCGTAAACATGTGTACAGAGGACCATGCGGCCATTCTACAAATGTCAACTATTGGAACCTGTGCCACAAAAGCCGCCGAGGACACCTGAGCTCTAGTAGAGTGGACCTTAACATGGTCCTTGTGTGCTAGAACATAGCACTCCCTAATACATGAGGAGATCCAAGAGGACAGCCTTTGGGCCGATATCGGCAACCCCTTCATCCTTTCCACAAAAGAAATAAATAACTGAGATGATTTACAAAAGTGGCTCGTTCTATCTATGTAGAAGGCTAACGCCCTCTTTGCGTCAAGTGAATGTAAGGCCTGCTCCTTGGGGGACCGATGAGGTTTCGGAAAGAATATAAGTAAGTATACAGGGAGTAGGAGATCGCCCTTTAAGCACCATTCATGCGCCCTGAACGATCGACTTAATGCGTCCGCCAATATATTCTTGCAACCTGGCAGATATGCTGCCTAGAGGTGAACGTTGTGGACTGTACAGAACTCCCAAAGGAGAGTGGCGTATGAATGCCCAGTGATCGAAGCGTGGCCCTAGTGTCCTTAAGGCTATGAAGCCTCGAGTCAGTATGCTCGGAGAACAGGGATTTCCTGTCGAATGGCAGATCTAGGATGGTATTCTGCACATCCAGAGGAATCCCCAAAACCTGTAGCCACGCGCTCCTGTGCATGACCACGCTAGAGGCAATGGTACGGGCAGCAGAGTCCACAGAGTCCAGTGCTGCCTGTAGGGCTGTTTGAGCTATGGTTCTCCCTTCCGGGCCCATAGCCGAAAACTCCTGTCTGGAGTCCGAGGGCAACCTGTCCCGGAACTTGTCCATTGCTTGCCACGTGTTGTAAGCGTAGTGGTTCAACATCGCTTGCTGATTAGCGATGTGCAACTTGCAACTGGACACCGCCTGTGGCATAGACCTTACACTGCATAAGGTCAAGGTGACTGGGCTCCCTGGATTTCGACGTAGGCCCTGGCTGCCCATCTCTCCTTTTGAGTGTCCATCTGCATCACCAATGAACCTGGGACAGGGTAGGAATACAGGTGCTCATGCCCCAACTGGGGAAAAAAATACCTCTTTTTGACCCCTTTCTGAGTGGATGTAATAGAGGCCGGGGTCTGCCATAAGGTATTTGTGATCTTAGCCACAGTTTTGTTCAAAGGTAGAGCCAGCTTAGCTGGGGCATCCACATTGAGGTTGTCCACCATGGGGTCAGTATCCTCTGTCACTGACTCTGCTTGTACCCCCAAATTCGCCGCCAACCTACGGAGCAATTCCTGGTGTGCCCACGCATCCATCGATGGCATTGATGGTGCCGGGTCTGCCAGGGCTTCATCTGGAGAGGACAAAGAGGACTCCCGAGTGGGTGCAGGGGCGTCCAACACCTCAGGAGACTGGGTGGCTTGAGGGGGCTCCATGTGGGGGGAGGTGGGTTCACTGCCAGGACTGCCTCCGCTGCCAGCTCCTGTCTCTGTGGGCTGTCCATCCTAGTCGCATCGGAGGTCTCGATACCGAGGCTGATGGGGTGCTTCTTTGGTGCGAGACACTAGATCCCCATGACAGTTGCATGGGCCCCTGCCACTGGTGATAGGCCCACGGTGTCCAAAAGGTCCAGGGTGGCTGGGACTATGGGGGCCAAGTCTGCTGGAATTTGGATGGTCTGGGACGGTGCCGAGAAGTTCTGAATGAAGTTACAGAGTGCACCGAATTGGGGTCCGACTCAGAAGAGTAGTCAGAGGTGGACCATGACGGTGCCGTGGATGGTGCCTTGGAGAGGTGATGTTGTCTGTACCTCTCCATAGACTCCAGATTCCCCGTGTGGGCTTGTCCCATCGCAGTCAGTGACGGAGCACCGGTGTCGGAAACCATCTTCACCGGGCTGGCGCGGCAATCGTAGGTGGTGCCAATAGCAGTGCCGTGGATGGCGGTGCTGCCACTACCTGCGGTGCCAACGGGTGATGGGTGATGGGCGGCAATGGTCGGTGCCACTTGGACAGCCGCAACCTGCTGTACTGGTGGCGGTGCCACTGCTGCCGGTGCAAAAGCCGGTGTCGACCAAGGCACCGGTGTAGTTGCCACTACCGGTGCCACCCTGGCCCCCGGTGCCGCAGGTGAAAGCTCTTCAAGGTGCGGAGATGACGGAGGCAAAGCTGTTAGCTCGATCAGCTCCTGTGCCCCCTCAAAGGTCTCCAGGGTGGATGGGTGGTGCGCAGGGATCGGTCTCGGACTCTGTCCACGTGCAGAACCATCTCTTCTCTGCGCACCGGCATCCCGACTACCTCTGGGAGAGTCCAGGGGCGGTGACCGAGGGCGGTGCTGGCTGTCATGTGTCTTGCGGCTAGGTGACCTGGCCCTCACTTCTTTCCTCTTCTTTGGCACCGGAGACTGGGATCAGTGCCTCGGTGCCGAAGTTTTCAGTATCGCAATACAGGAAGGTCCCGGTTGGGGCTCCCGCACCAAGGCCGGTGCATTGCGCACTGCAATGTCTCGGAATGGTTCCGGTTGGAGAGCCGACTCCCATCAGTAGCAGTTTTAAGTGGGAATCCCTCTCCTGCTTCATTCTAGGTTTAAAACTCCTGCAGATCTTACAGGAGTCAGTAAGGTGAGACTCTCCCAGACATTTCAGGCATGAGTCATGGGGGTCTCCTCTAGGCATCGGCTTCACACGGGACGCACAGGGTTTAAAGCCGTGCGGGCCTGGCATTCCCCTCCCCGGGAGGGGAGAGAGAACTAAGGACTGCGAACTAGAACTACTCTAAAACTAACACTGATAAGAACTATGTACAGACAATCAAGCAGCTATTGCTGGGTTTTATCACAAGAACAAGAGAAGCTCCAACAAGGAGGGCCAACAGGGATACTTATGCGCCATTATTCGGCGCCACTCCAGGGGGTGACCTGCCGACCCGGTGGGTACCACTGCGGAAAAAACGCTCCAGAAACCGTGCACGCGGCACGCACACACCTTATTCTAATGCACATGAGCAATCACTCAAAGAAGAACTTTGTATATATCGAAAACCACTTTAAGCCAAACGGTGTGACAACACGCCCAGCACCCTCGTTTCAGCATCTATGTGTGTTTTTGTGACTTCTTTGAGTATCTGGGGATAGGCTCAGCTTATGTGAAACCATGGAAACACAAATAGCAAAATATGTTTGAATTTTAAAGTTGTACCTGTTTTCCAGGGTTCACAGTGGAGTGATTGCAGAGGGAGGAAAAGGAGGGAATTATATTTTAAAATGTCCATCTTTCCAAAATTTGCAATTTTCTTTTCTCTCCACTCCTTTTTTTTAAAACACCCATTACAGTAAAATGTGCAATGAGGTTTAAAAGAACCAGCACAACGTCTTCCCACCAATTTTCACTGCTGCACAGTTGAGGAAAGCTTTGAAAAAGTTGCAGAGCAGAGAAAAGAGAGAAGTAAGTGGGGAACCCTGAACTTTTCCATGTCACTAAAGACAGTGCCCCTCCCCAAAAAAGATAAAAAGCAGGAGAGGGTAAAAATACGGAACTTTGAACACATTTTCACTGCTAAAAATAAAACCCAAATAAAAAATTTCAATTCAACATGAATGAAAATAAAGACATTTGTTTAATTAATTTCAAAGTTCCCTCCCCAATAAAACTGGCGTATTTTGTTGGGTTTTTGTTTTGCTTTGCTTTCTACAAAATCCCATTTTTCTGTGGGGGAAAAGAAATTCAGTCATAAAATGTGGACCCTGGTCATCCTTAATGTGTCCTTTATAGCTTACAAATGAGGACTGGGAAATGTAACTCATACTTCAACTTGCTGCATTGCCACTCCCTGACTCCAATTCTCCAGAGGGTCATTAGGCAAAAAGAGAGGTGTAATATAATAATAAAAGCAAGTAGAAAAATCCACTCAGAAACAAAGCAATTCGCTTTTCCAATACCTTGTGAATCCCGAAAGGGTATGAAATAGCACATACAAACTTCCCTCGCCCCCGGGGTTTTTTTCCTTGTTCACCTTTATGCCAGTCCAGTACGGTCCCTCTACCCTTCACTCTAGGTAGGAGAATTTGTTTATCATTTATCATTGCAGCCAAATTCCAAAAGACAAGCCAGGCAATTACACACAGCCATTGACTAAGAGATGGAATTTGACACCATTGCAGCCTACAGAATCAGCCAGCAAACTCCTTGCATGTACTCACTACCTAATCCCCAACCCATTTTCATCAACTTCATGTGCATCACCTGCTGCATGCAATGAACCTGGGATCCCTGAACACAGGAAATGAGAATCCAAAAGTGGCTTCTATTCCAGATCTCTTCTTGCATTCACACAGGTGCTAGTCTACTGCATATGTTAGAGAATCTGTCTGTGTGTCTGTCTGAACAAGAACTTCTCCTAAACGGGTAATGGTATGTCTACACAGCACGCTTAGTTTGAAATAAGCTATTCCGGAACAGTTATTCCAATATCCAATATCACAATAGCATGTCTACACTGCAGAGAAGCCTCCAAATTAGTCCAAGGCAGGCTGCTCTACTGTAGTCATGCGGTCTCAATTTAGAGCCCTAGGAAGCACTGGGGAGAAATAACTTTGAATGGCCCCTGTGAGGGGTTATTTCGAAATAGCAACAGTGGAGTGTCTACACAGGCCTTATTTCAAAATAACTATTTTGGAATAGGCGCTATTCCTCGTAGAATGAGGTTTACAGATTTCAAAATAAACCATTATTTTGAAATTTTTTTGAAATAACAGAATGGCTGTGTAGATGCTCGCATTGTTATTTCAAAATAACACTGGTACAGTGTAGATGCACCCTAAGAGCTAGAGCGG
>JANRFK010006656.1:11722665-11740255 GCA_030068395.1 Apalone spinifera | reverse complement strand
CCTTGGTTGACTTCCTTGTGCGTCCCATCGCTGAGGAACAATGCAGGGCTCTGGCTGGTTAATTAAATTGTATTAACTTGCAGCCGGGGAAAACAAATCCTAGAACTGAACAATCAAGTCACCTCTGGCTTCTTACGTCTTTAAGGAACTTAATGACGCTTCCAAGAAAAGCTCAGAACCCTAAGGTCAGGTCCGGCCAGGTGACTCCAAAGAGGAAATGATGATCGAATATTTCATTTGTAAAGGCATCTATGGGAAATGTTTAGTTCCTGACTATTCGAGGCAATCAGAGCTGGTGTCAGGATGTGCTATTTTCTCAGCTCTCCGGCCAGAAGAGACCACCAGCCAGAGCCTGAACTCCTAAATAGCCCAGGCCATTAACCCCGCCCAGTCCCACCACCCACACATTAACCCAACAACAAAATTAGACCACAGGATTACAGCCTGGAGACTATTATGAGCCAGGAGCAGAGGATACAAGGGACCAAGGGGCACCAATGCTAGAGGCATTGACAAGAAACTGATTAAGTGAGACACACCCAAATGATCCCAGCAAGTGACATGAACCTCATGACAAGACCCTCTGGTGGTCACTGCCAATCTAACCTGAGGAAAATTCCTTCCCAGCCCCACATACTGTGATCAGTTAGACCCTGAGCGTGGGAGCAAGAACCAGCCGCCCACATACTTGAGAACATGTTGTGTACCACCTCAGACACTGACCGCCCTGTCCCATGTCCTCTCTCCAGCAGTGGCTATCCCTCATGTGTCAGAGGATGGAGACAAATAAGCAGCCCAGAGCCCATTGTAGGAGAGCTTCCAGATCCCTGCAAGTGACTGCTGTAATCTTGGCCCCAGACCTTTAGCAACATAAAACAAACTGGAAGGGATGCCAGGGCTGCAAATCCTGCCTCTCACCAACCCAAGCAACCTTGTCAGACACTTGCATTCAGATTTTTGTCCAGCTCTCTCTTAAAACCCATGAAGTCATTTGCTCCGGCTCCTCAATGGCTAGAAACTTTCTAATTTCCAGTCTGCATTTGTTCACAGCTCGTTTGTACCCATTTTTCTTGTACCACCATTGTACTCGGGTTAAGCAGCTCTTCCCCTGCCCTGCTGTTTGACCTCACAGTATTTATAGGCAGCTACCATATCCCCTCTATTTTTGCTTCTTTGCTCCTTCTTTTTGCTAGGCTACACAAGCCACATCTGTCCAGTCTCCTCTCAAAAGACAGCCCTGCTGTTTGTCTGTAATGACTAAAATGGCTTTTCTTCATTTTGGCTAATCCGAGTTTCAGACAAAGCGTTTACACGTTCAGTGTGATAGCGTTGAACAGAGGGGAAGGTTAGAAAGTAGGAGATTTACCTGGCGTTGCTCAGGTCCTTAATTCAAATAAGGTTTGTTTTTCTTCATTTCAATCATTAGACTGGGGTGGGGCTGGGGAGGAGGAGGTCAGTCTGAAGGCTGCCCTGGGGAAAGAGGAGAACCCTAGCCCTCTCTCACGGTAGCAGGTTGGGGCCAGGTGAGAAGTGGCTGTTCATGGATGCTACAACTGCAGCAGGCACAGCTGGGGGAGGAGTGCATGTCCTGGAGCTGGAGGACAGACAGACATTCAACCAGGCAAACTCTCTGAACTACGTAGTAGATCGCTGTCCCTTTCTCCACCCGTGACCACTGCTAGCCCAGTGGGGTTAGAGATGTCCTGGCCCGCATCTCTGGCCCCTTTCTGCCCCCCCCCCCGTGGTCATTCCATAATATAACTCCCTCCCATTAGACCCTTCCTTTTCCATTTTATGAAAAACAAACAATCAAATTCCAGGCACGTCCAACTTCTGACCTTGCTTTAAGTTAGAATAAGAAGAAGCTGCCTGCCAAATTTGGTGGTCCAAGCTCTTACCATTTAGGAGGAGTTCTTGACCAAATGGAGTGTCAGACAGATGCACATTTCTACAATATACAGTTACATTTTTACGTGATGCTTATTTCCTCAAAGACATTAGATTTTTCCGGTGTTTGTAGAATTGTCATATTTTCTTTAACTCACTATAGGAACTAATAATTGGCTTTTCTGTTTCACTTTTAGCATGTGCATAAAACTCACGGACTCTCGGTGAGTCCTTACCTGCTGAATGGGAGGCGTAGCCCTTTCCAGGCAGGGATGGTCTTTGTTATGTGGCTGTGGAGCTTGGATTCGTGACTGCAGCTCCTCGGTGCAACTGTCATACAAATTAATAACAGCAAATATGAATCTTTTAAACAATTCCATTGGAGCAGATTTTAAAAAGCAAGAAAAACGTTGTGCCCCCAAATTAGGATGCGAGTAGGCCCGTGGAAAGCAGCCTGTTGAAAGTTAGTTCAGCCAGCGCTGCCGCCAGCTAGGGCGGGGAGAACTCACGGTTCCATAGTCCTCTGCACCTCCATGCCTTCCCGATTTGTTCAGTGAAGAGAACATTTGGGAGATAGACCCAGGTGGTACCTGAAACTGAGATCCAATTAAACCTTACATTAAGGTGAAATCCTTACTTCCCTGCATGGCTGTGCTAATAACTTAGCCCTAAATGAACATGTTTTTTAATGAAGTGCTAAATCCTAAAAGCAACTTTTCCTGCTCTCACAGTCGTGGGCCCCCTGGAACAACCCCAGTGTAACCAGCTGTAGTCAGACTGGCTAAAGTTTGCCTCAGGGTACGCTTGTGCTAAAGTACAGCCTTGGGCACTTTGTTGAGCACATTAATTTCAATGGGACTTACGAACGCTCTTAAAACCAAGCATGTGCTTAAGTGCCTTGCTGAATTGGGGCTCAAATAACTGTATAACAAAGCTGCTCAAAGATACATAGGTATTCACCCAGAAACTGGTGACTAGTGTACATTTAATGATCTTTCCCAGCAGTGAGAAAACTGTTGCATGCAGACAAGAGAGAATGAGTAGGGTTTCTGACTGTACTGTATGAAAGAAAAGTACAATAACTCTGTGATAACAGGGTAAAGTTATGGCTTTCGATTTCTACTTGCATCTGGCTGCTGAATATATTAGAAACAATGTGCCAAGGTACAGACTGGGTGACACTGATATTCTAACATTTGGTAAATTTCACATCCCCCCCGGATTAGGTTTTGTGTTTGAAATATTGTTTGAGAATTCTGGGATGTGAAATTAGGTCTTTCTTGAAATTGTTTGGATACAATATAACCTGGAAGAGCAAAGCTTGAGTAATTTGTATGTCATCACTAAAACCTTGAATATAAAATACAGTCTTCTTATAGGGTAAAGTTTGGATATATTCTATTGCTCTTGGCTATTAAAAACCCAGACACCCAATTTAAACTTTTTTGTTAAATCCATCTTATGTTATTACTTTTTCTTTAAGTATTTTTCATTTTTTCCCAACTTGCCTCCTTTTTTACTCTGATTGAAAAATTAACCTTGAAGAGATTGGTATAAAACAGTAAATTAAATGAGTTGCCACAATTTAGAATATTAAATGTGAGGTCACTTTATCTAATGAATTCTCCTTGTATAGTTTATAAACGTCATCTTACAGCTTGTGACATTGTCCTCTGCATTAACACAGTGGGTCCTTAGTTTGTGGCAACAAAGTATAAATACACAAGGTTATATAAATGTGTGCAGTTCCAATTGTATGATTATTCTGCCCTGACAAGGGCACTGTAGGAAATTCAATTCTATTCTGTAATACAATTTGGAAGGAAGACTGAGAGAGTGCAAGCTAGTGAGATAACAGGTGCATAATAATTACACAAAGCAATCTTCTTCACCCAACAGTGCAGCCCCCACTAAGCACAGACTCAAGCTCTTGGGAGGTGCTTTTACAACATCCTTTAACAACATTCCTTAAGCTAGACAATCTAATGTAAGATACGTCAATAAATTACTTGGCAACAGAAATCTGAACATTGACATTTAAAATGAAACTTGTTTTAAGCAGCCACTCCAGGGACTCAGAAATGATTTGTCAGAGTTGGTCTAATAGGGTAGGGCCGAATTTAGTCAGTGTGTTTGGAGACACTTTTTGGCACACTCTTTAAGAGCAAGTTGATCAAGGTTTCTTAGACAAGTTTCATTGAACTTGTTTCAGGAGTGGTGTGGCAGAAGCCTCTGTGTAAAGTTTGGGTTGTCATCTTTGATGGGATGAGATATTAATGTCCGGCTTATTAGGCAATTCAGCAACATGAACATACGTTGGAGAAATGTTGAGAGAAAGGCAAACTTCATGGTGAAACTCACTCTTCCCTTCCGTGTTTCCTTTCATAGACGGATCCTCTGGTGTTAATCAGGTGAGATCTGGGAGCCATGGAGTTAGGAGTGTCAGAGGTTTCCTTTTGCCTTTTTCGCTCAGTTTTGTCCCATCCTTGTGAAGTCCCCTCTTGACTGACCAAATAGGGCACCGTGCAATGAGAAAAACAGCCCCCAGCACTGCCACTCCTAGCTCGCCTAAGGATCACAGGAATACCTGGAACTTGAGTTTGGAATCTCCATCTGAGAGAAACCACATCTTGATTATCAACGTGATCCTGCACCATTAAAGCTGTAGGAAGCTTTACCAGCACTGGAGTGCACATTGGATCAAACCCTATCTATCTGACTATATTTAACAACTAATGAGACACGTACCATTCGCAGAGGTGTCCATTTTACTGCTGTGGGGCTGGTTTCTTTAGCTGAAGATGCAGCAGGTCTGTTTTTTTAAAAGCAGCAGCCATACTAGCGACTCCTGTTGTAATATGTGATGGACTGACCCTGCTTCCTGTTGTGTCTGTGTTGTACAGCAGCCGCTGTCAGGTCTTCTCTGCTCGGAGGCTGTTGAAGGGACTGATTCTTCACTTTAATCCAAACTCCTGACGCCGTAAGGGTGGTTGGAGCTGGGTTTCTGATTTCTGGAATGGAGGGCTGGCAGCCATGCAGGGTGAATTGCTGTATATTTTTAAAGTTTTAGGCACGTGTTCCTGAGAAGGCTTTGATTTCTTTGTTTCCAGTCTTTCCGCTGAGGGTTGGAATAGTGGGGATGGTTTTATCAGGCGCGGTCTCACTTGTACCGTGGTCATTCCCTTCTCAGTGGAGATGGATAAAACCTTTTCGCTGTAGCACTTCTTTCTTCAGCTTGGCTTCCTGTGGAGATGACACTTCTAAGCGCTGGTGTAGGGCCGGTGTTCCCGTGAGGCTGTAGGCACCTGCCTCGGGCAGCCGTGTTCTAAGGGTGCTGGCAAATTCAGAATGTGCTGATCCTGGGTCCTAGCAGGGGGGGAGGCCGGTTGCGGGGGAGTCAGCCCCACGCTGGCCTGCAGGAGCACTCCTGCCAGCATGAAGGCGAAGCAGCCCCCTGTGGCAGGGAAGGGCCCAGCAATCCAATGCAAGGGGCCCTGCTGGCCAGGTAGGTCGAGAAGGAGCCCGGCCTGGCCAGGTCCTGGTCCTGCTCCACACTGCTCCATTTCCCAAGGAGCCACAGTGACCCCCAGCCATGCTGCCAGCTCGCTCAGCCAGGCCGAGAGAGGGGGCTGGTGAGTGTGGCCTGGGGGCAGGTCTCTTGGGAGGAGGCTGGGGGGGCTCGTGGGGAGCACTGGGGGTTGCTCTGGGCGTGAGGGTGCTGAGGGGAAGGGGAGGCCTGTGTGTGTCAGTGTGGGGAGTCTAAAGGGGCCCGGGGCAGATGCAGTGTTGGAGCTGGGTATTAGGGGGCCAAAACTTTAAGAGTGGGGGTGCCCCTGTCGCTTGTGGCCCACAGCACCTCAGAGCTCCAAGCCACAGCAGGCAATGGAGTACCCTGAAGCTCCCAGCTGCTGCTGGGACCCCCCCACCCCGAACTCCACCCCGCAGCTCCAGCCAGGGAGGCAGTGGCAGGAGCTCAGAGCTGGGCCCTTGCCAGATGCCCAGCCAGCCAGGGTGAACCATGCGAGGTGTAAATCTGGCTCTGGGCGTGGCTGGGCCTACACTTTCTGCAGCTGGTGGTTTTCAATTGCTGCTCGTTTGTGAAGCGATTAGGAGGCCATGATTCTGCACTGGTTGTCAGCTCTTCTGTGTGGCTCTCTCCTTGAGCTGGGACAGCACTAAGAGGTGCTCTCCGCATTGGCTGCCATCAGAGCCTTGGCCATTCCCTCCTTTGAACTTCTTGGCTGCACGGGATTTCAGAATCTTTGGCAATGAGGAGTAAGGCTGGGCCTGGACGACCTTTCTCTGTTGCAGAAGGTGCGGTGGTTACCGTCCCTCCCAGTGGGACTGCTGGGATTAACACAGCTCTGTGCCCCCGATGTACAGAGCTACCCTCTGCTGGCAATGTGGACAGTTTTCTCTACACTTGTGCGTGGAGGGAGTAAAGAGACGGTTTCCACAGCCCTGCTGCTGCCTACAGGAAGTAGTAGAGATAATCAGGCTACGTCTAGACTGCAAGCCTCTTTCGAAACAAAATTGGCCAGCCAGCCCCAGGCGTGTTGTCTTGCTTTTGCTTTACGTTTCCTATCTTCACTTTTCTATTATTCTTGTGCTGCATTTAGCCAAAAATAAATTGGAACGATAGGGCCAGGATAGGGCTGTAAAATCCCGTGTAATCAGTTAAATGCAATGTTTGACTGTTTAACCGCTTAACTGAGATCATGTAGGCGGGGGCCAGGCTGCGCTGGAGTGGCCTCAGCTTACAGCGGCGCAGGTAGAGGGCGACTATAGTTTGGCTGGGCCTGCCACACCATGGACTGCTCTGAGGCCAGGTCAAAGCCCACCATGGGCGGGGGCTGCTCGGGCCAGGTCCACCCAGCCAGGCTGCCGCTTAACCAGTTACTGGTAAGCATCACCATGTAAGGGTGATCCTTAGTGGCTAACCTGTGCCACAGTGTCTGTTATGTGAGAATTATGTGAGAAGGAGAAAACAGACCACTCCTGGGAGGGATAGCTCAGTGGTTTGAGCATTGGCCTGCTAAATCCAGGGCTGTGAGTTCAATCCTTTCAGGGGCTATTTAGGGGACCCAAAGCAAATCTGCCAGGGATGGTAGCTGTGAGGGCAGGGGACTGGCGTCAATGACCTTTCAAGGTCCCTTCCAGATCTATGAGATCAGTATATTTCCATAATCTAATCTCTGTCACCATTCACTGAAGGGGTGGAGGTAGGCAATTCCCCCCTTCAGGAATGAGCAGGGGAGTTGGCCCTCAAACTGACAGCTCTGTATGAATTTCAGTGACTCCTGGGAAGCCAGGGCAATGTCCCTCTCAAGTTGCTACATGCTGCCTCCTGGATATGAGTCACCAGGGAGCCCTTGTACCCAAGAAGGCTAATGGTATATTAGAGTGCATTTAGAGGAGTGTTTCCACCAGATCTAGGGAAGTGATTATTTAGCACTGGTGAGGCCATGTATGAAGTATTGCATCCAGTTCTCACACACACACTATAGAAAGGATGTGGGTGAAAGGATGTGGGTGCAAAGGGTCCAGCTGTGGGCAACCAAAATGATTAGGGGAGAGGCTGAGGGATTTGGTCTTATTGACTCTGCAGAAGAGAAGAGCGAGGGGGGATTTGAGAGCAGCCTTTAACATCCTGAAGGGAGGGAGGTTCCACAGAGGATGGAGAGAGGCTGTTTTCAATGGTCTCAAGTTGCAGTCGAGGAGGTCTAGGTTGGAGATTAGGACTAGGACAAATGGACAGTGGGGAAGCAGTGGGCTGGGTTCCCTAGGGAGGGGGTGGAATCTCCATCCCTAGAGGTTTGAAGTCCCGGCTTGACACAACCCTGGCTGAGATGATTGAGTTGGGGCTGATCCTGCTTTGGACGGGGGTCTGGACTTGATGACTCCTGAGGTCTCTGCCAGCCCTCGGATTCTATGATTCTGTACTTAGGGGAAACTCGAGTAAGTTAATGCTGAGAGTGGCTCATTAACATTCTAGCGAAAGGCCACTGGAGCTGGGGGAGGCAGTGACAAGTTATTGCAAAAGGTGACTGGCTCTTCTGGAACTAGGGTGGCTCGGCTCATAGTCAGGTTCTCATCTCTTTTCCACACACCAGCAGAGGGTCTGAGCTAGAAACCTGAAGCCAGATTCTGCTCTCAGTAACACCACTTTGGTTTACATCAGGGTGATTTCATGGGTGTAATTGAGGGCAGAGTTTGGCCGGTGTCATGTTATTCTTCATGTTCTATTTACAGAAATAAAGGTTGATCAACTATAATCCCAACCTCAGTTTCCTCCTTTTCAGTCACAGACTAAATCTCTTTGTCTTTACCCATCAATTGATGGCTTTTCAGAAGGTTGAAAACAAAGCCTCTCAGTTCTTTATTGGTCTTGGTTTTGGCTTCTCTAACACCTGTATTTGCACTAAAACTGGTTGTGATAGTCTCAGAGAACAGTAGCATGTCTTACCAGTACATGCAAATTCCCAAAACAATGTAATTAAATGAACAACATTCTGTCTTCTTTATCAGCACAAATTGGTGACTTAAAAATCACCAAACACAAAGTATTTTTTCTGGAAAGGGAAATTCTTACAGATATTGACTTAAACTATAATTAGAAGCAAATTAGTAGCTTTCTATCTCTTCATCTGAGGGAAGATATGTTTAATACCACGGTATCTGAACACCAGAGCATGAACAGGTATATATATTTTCCAAATCTCCAGCTCAACAACATATCCAGGAGAATGTAGTAAATAATAGATAAGAACTAATCAAACCATTTTGGCAAAGTCAGCCACTTTAATGAATGTGTTAATATATATTAAACTAGCACATTTATGGGTGTGTACACGTGTGTGTGTGTGTGTGTGTGTGTGTGAGAGAGAGAGAGAGAGAGAGAGAGAGAGAGAGAGAGAGCGCAAAGAGCACAGCTTGTCTGCCCCTTGCACTCCCCAGCCAGAGTGAGGGATGCAGCAAACTGTGCACTTTCCCCTCACTCCCTGGTGAATGGGAACAGCCAGCAATGTCCCCATATAATCTGGGGGAGAGCTTCAGCCCCCCCCACACCATCCCTAAAGGGCACCTTTGTGGGGGGGATATGGGAGGGACAGTCCTGGAAAGGGGAGGGGTGGGTTAGGGTTAGTCAGCCCTTTTCACCAGCCTGGTAGTTGGGTCTCTTCTCTGTGTGGTTTTATGAGCAGCAATTCCATTCCAGGCATGTCCCATTGTCATGGCCCAGCCAAAGCCAGACCTTGCTTTAAGTTATAATAAGAGGAAGCTGCCTACTGAATGTGGTGGTCCTAGCTCTTATAGGTCAGGAGGAGTTCTTGACCAAAAAGACAAACAGACAAACTCTCTCAAATATAAAGTAGATCAGTCTTGCAAAATTATATGTACTTGCTCATAAAAGCTATTTGTCCTGTGGGACAGATGAGTTGAATTGTCAAAATGTATAAGTGTGTGTCTGTCTAGCTAGCTATTCCTATTACTTTCCGTTTTAGAAATGTATGCATGTCTGCCTGTCCATCCATCTGTGAGTCCATTTGTTCAAGAACTCTTCCTAAAAGGTAAGATCTAGGATGACCAAATCTGGTAGGCAGCTTCCTCTTTCCTAACTTAAAGCAAGGTCCGGATTTGGTTGGGCCGGAATAATGAGGAGAGCATGGAATTTGATTGTTTCTCATACAATGGAAAGGGAGAGGTCTGGTAGGAAGGAGCTATACTGCTGAATGACCACAGGGGCCAGAGATGGGGACCAGGAAAGCTATAACCACATTGGGCCAACAGGGAGCAGGGGTGCAGAAAGGGACACCAATCGACGATAGATTTCAGAAAGTCTGTCTGTGTCCCTGTCTGACCCCCAGCAGCTGCAGCGGCCATGGATAGGTGATCCTTACGTAGCCCCAAGAAGCTGCAGTGAAAGAGGGCTGGGCTTCTATCATTTTGGGGCTGAGTTAAGATCATCTGCCCAACCCAACTGTGCACTTTCATACCTTAACGTGTTGGGATTTTTTAAAAGTTTAACCTGAACTCTGAATTTCCTGGTTTTATAATGCTTGCCTTTATTTAGCTATCTTTAATTACTGGTATATATTTTCACATTTAACTTCATTTTAACATAGTTTTTCTCTGGTGATTTTGTGGAGATATAGATATAGACACAGGGATCCGTACACTAGACTTATTAGCTTCAAAAATTTACAGTAGAATAGATTTTAATTGTTGCACATTTTTGTCTTCTTAGGCTTGAACTAATCTAAACTTTGAAGAGACCTATCTGATGTGCATAAACAAACTGTGATAATGACAGGTTTTTACACATGACTGACACAGCACAAGTTGGAATGTGTTATTGGCATTTGCATTTTATTCCTACTAGTGAGACTTCTTTACCTCTGGAATTTAATCAAGAATCAAGGTCGCCATGAGAATTAACATTAATAGTGTTAATAGGATCTCCGGTCATCTGAAGAAGTGGGTTTTGCCCACGAAAGTTCATGATACCGTCTACATGTTTTGTTAATCTTTAAGGTGCTACTAGACTATTTGTTGTTATAATAGTGTAGTTACTCAGGTTAGGATACGGTCAAATACTCGACAACAATGCAATAATAACTGATCCATTAGCAATTAGATATATGGCCAAAAAAAACCCTGTAGGGTTTGGGACAAGCAGCAACTCTGAAGTTTGGGGGGTTGTCTCTGGAATTTACCGCCCCAATGACATCGGTGTGCGAAGGGCTCCCACTCAAGCAACTTGCTCTTCTAAACAAAGAAAGTACCTTCCTATAGATGTCCATCAACTGTTGATTTGGCAATCATTTCCTTCCGAACATTGCACTGACTGCTGGAGTAGTGGAAGAGAATCTCATTTCTGACCAGGTTTTTCCTACATGTCACAGGTGATTAAAGCACCCCTACATCCATGGTAAGGTTTCAGGCATGCAAACACAGCATAGGGTTTTCTTTGGATATTTTTATCCCCCACAGCAGACTCTGTTATATTACTAGGAATAACTGCCTTGCCCTTTGCACAAAACCCCATATACAAAGCCCTTTTCAAAAGCAATGCACATCTTTCCTATTTCTGTAAACAAGAATCATCCATCTCTTGAAACTCTGAATACCTATAAAATAACAATGTTATCGAAAATGACAATCATGTGATTGCACAGGGAAATCTTAGCAGATTCAAATCATTCACTTAGTATTTCTTTGACATAGGTTTATAATATAACGATCTGAATTAAGGTGTTTTTTAATTAATATTTTAGGGTAGAAGATCTCTATGGTGGTTTACATAATTTAATGAGGTTTCTAAAGTGCTTAAATGTCTATAAAATCTTTACTATAAGGGTACATCTACACAGCAGCATTATTTTGCAATGACTGACATTATTTCGAAATAACAAAGCGCACATCTACACAGCAAGCCAGTATTTTAAAATAACGTCAAGCTGGAGGACTTCTTACACCGATTCCTATTTCACAAAGAGTAAGGGAAGTTGAAGGGAGAGTTTTCTTCCTTCGACTTCCTGCCATGTAGACAGCACCAAAAATTGAATTGACTTAGCTAAAGTTGCGTAGCTTAATTCGACTTTTGTCCTGCAGTGTAGACATACCCTAAGTTAATAATTTTTTTTTTAATATGACCAACTTTGTAATGCTTATTGCACTTCTGCAAAAGACTTATGGGTACATCTACACTGCATGGCTATTTTGGGATACCGAAGGTATCGCAAAATAGCTACCCCACCTCTACACAAGCTGCCTGTTATTTTGAAATATTTTTCAAAATAATGGGTGTGCTATTTCGCTATCCTGGTAAACCTTGTTGCACGAGGGATAACAAGGATATCCCATCCAGCCCTGTAGGATGGCCCAAAATAGTGCATTATTTTGAAATTTGGCGCTGTATAGACGTGCCAAATTTCAAAATAAGCTATTTTGAAATACATTCGAAATAAGATACGTAATTTGCATAGTGCAAATTGCATATCTTATTTCAAATTTAGGGTGATGTGTAGACACACCCCTAGTTATGTCTTACAATCCTTATTCATCGATTTCCTGTAAATAGAAAAGCCTTCCTCACTGGTAAGAAATAAAGGATGAAGAAACAAGTCTGAACTGAGTAAGGAGAGACTCAGAACCTGATACAAAATGCTAAATATTTCTGAGGTCCCAAACATTTATTTTAAGTAATTTTTGTCTGCCCCCTTTAAAATTTTCATGTGCCTCTCCACTACTTCCTGGTAATGGCCAGGAAGTAAATGTCAAGATGCCATCAAAGAAGAGGTTCTCACTAGGTTTCAGCTCTGATTTATTGATTGAAGAAGTGTGGATAAGCATCTGGAACTTTGAGAATTGTTTGGGGTTTGCCCATTAGTCACTAGTCAGAAGCTAGGGCTATCACTCAATAATGTAATTATGAGGTCTGTTTGGTGCCCGCCTCCATGCAACTGCCAGATAAGGACCCATTGTTTGTTCACTCATTCAATCACAAATTTGGGAGCAGAGAAAATTTATGACTCTTAAGGAAATTGCTAAGACTGAGAACAAAACTCTATTGTTTTTATGGATGGTTAGGTATGAGGCAGACAAAACTGGCTACCTCTTTTTGATCCAAAATTAAAGGATTCATAATGCAAGATTGCTCAGTTCCTTGGGACACCATTGCGGTTTCAAGCCAGGTTTTCTCACACTCAGTAATCTTAATTTCGATAAACTGGATGGAGGACAGATCTCGTAGAGTTTCCAATGGTCTCCAAGCAGGGGTATGTCCAATGCTCAGAGTGCTAAAAGGTTCACCTCTCCTTTACCAAAACACAGCTCTGTACATGACTCTTATCTGTAATGGGTCTGTCAGCATGTCCTGGGGATGCAAGTAAGGCCTCATAAGGCTCATATTAGTATTGGTATTTCGTATTATATTAGTACTAGCAGATTTACCTGACGTGGCCTGGGTCTATAGCAGCCCCGTGAGGCGCGGCCTTGGTGTATAACAGCATGCCCAAGCCCCGTGAGGTGCGGGGAGGGTGGAGGGAATCCCCTGGCCCTGGGTGAAGTGGTGTGAGGAAGGGAGGACAGTATTCCTAGGCCCCGTGAGGAGCTGTGCAAGGGAGGGGGGGCAAAGGGAACCCCCTTGCTCCAGGTGAAGTGGCGGCGGGGAAGGAGGGGAAATCACTAGGCCCTGTAGGAGGCTTACAGCAGAGGGGGGGAATCTCCATGCACCCGCGTGGAGGGGTGGGGGAGCATGCAGGCCTCTGTAGGTGGGGGGGAACTCCAGGCCCCGTAGCAGGGTGGGGGTAATGGCCAGGTCCTGTAGCTGCAGGGGGACGGGACCTTACACGTAGAAAGTGTAAGGTCAACATGCAGAGCCCCGTCCCCAGCCGTTGCTGGTGCGGTGTCCCCAGGGCTCACTCTGCAGTATCCTGGCCCCGTCACCGCCCCAGGGGTGAGTGTGAGGCTCCGCCCCTCCTCCCTCTGCCCCTCCCTTTCCATGTTGGGGGGGAAAAGCCCCGTTCCCACCACTTCCTGTGTGCCTGGCACAGCCCACCCTGGCCTCTCTTGGGGTGAGGGCAAGGGGAAGCTGCCTACAAAGGATGGTGTCCCTAGTTGCTCCCATTTCGGAGGAAGTCTTGCACAAACAGACAGACAGACAAACATTTCACTTCTAAAATACAGATGTAGATTTAGCATCATTGGGCTTACGCTGTTTCCCTGGCAAAAGAGGTACTAGATCAGCAGAATTTCTAATCAAGTCCATTCAGATCAAGAGGGACGAGTGAACGAGACTCATGCCAGAAAACCTGATCTGCAAATAAACTTGCCAGAGAAAAACATTGGTCGTTTCACGTGGCCCTAAATCCAGGTGAGACACAAAAATGTGGCTGGTTGTATGAAGTGTTCTTGGTCTTCTCCAGGGCTGGGGCAAGGAAAGAAAACCATAAAGAACATAGGAATGGCCGAACTGGGTCAGACCAAAGGTCGATATAGCCCAGAATCCCAGCAGCCAATGCCAGGTCCCCAGAGGGAATGAACAGAACAGGGAATCATCAAGTGACAAACAGAGGCCAGGAACACCATCCCTGCCCAGCCTGGCTAATAGCCATTGATGGACCTATCCTAGTTCTTTTTCAAACCCTGTTAAAGCCCTGGCCTTCACAACATCCTTTGGCAAGGAGTTCCACAGGTTGTGTGAAGAACTACTTCTTTTTGTTTGTTTTAAACCTGCAACCCTGGCAGGAGGATGGCAGTACTCATTTGGTGCTAAAGCTCCTCTAGTGTCTGCCTGAGTCTTCATGGACCTGTTACACTACGCGGAACAACGTTTAAGGACCACAGTGCTCCAGAGAGCGTGCCAAGGTGAGGAAAGCCAGGTGATGATTACCTTATTTGCTAAACAACTGGGTACCATGGAGAATTGATAATGGAACCTGGAATCCCTCATCTCTGGGCTGCCAAGTCAACTCCAGATCAGTGTCTTCATCCTCCTTTTACTCGCATTTTATGGACTTCAGTGGAGTTACTCAGCAGTGTTAGAGTTAAAATCTAGCCTGAGGTCAGCAGGCCTATTGTGATGGGGAGTTCGTCATCCTGCTTGTCACAAGAGGTATCTCCGGAGGGTCAGAGCAATTTGGGTGTGAACTTGGGGGTCTTTGGGATTCCTTTCTTGAATATGTCAAGTGACTAGACCAGCAAGTAAAACCAAAAAGATTCTTACCTCCAGCACCACGTGGGAGGTTCAGAAAACACAAGTCATTTAATTGGGGCTCAGTTCGTTACTTCCTAGTGGCCCCTTTATTCCAGAGCTGCCAACACGAAAGGGCCCATGAAGCCAGCTCATTTGGCCCCCGAAACTCTCCTGCCAACCCCCACAGGGGCCGAGGCCATGCCAGAGAGGTGTGGACCTAGAAGTGTTACTGTGGACAGTGAGGTTTTAGGGCCATTTTGGTTCTGTTGGCTCCGTTTCAGCTACCTGGATATGCTACCAAAGACTCCACAGTCAGCACCTGCTTTGGGGTCTCATTGAAGGGGATTCCTCAGTGGGGAGTGGGCACTCTCTCATCAACTTTCCTTCACAGTTTCCACAGGTTATAGGGTGAGATGTGGACTCAGTTCATGGCCCACCTTGTCCACTCATCGATCTGTGGACCACAGACAGCCTTTGGCAGTGGCCGGGGAAAGGAGGGCGTTTTTTTGCACACAATTGATTTCCTTCCACATGAGGAAAGAGAGATCCCCGTGTTGAGGTTTTCCTCAGTGCATGATTGAAAGGGAATGATGTAGCCTTCAATTTCTGAGCTGTCCACGTTTCTTTGCTTTTAGTGAACAACTAAGCATCCTAACAAGGTAGTTGAGTGTGTAAATATATTACAGCCAGACGGTTTATCCAGGGCTGCTCAGGTCCTTCACTCATTTTTTTGTTTTTCTTCATTTCAATCATTGCTCTGGGGCGGGGCTGGGGAGGAGGGGGTTGGTCTGCAAGCTGCCCCGGGGAGAGAGGACAACCAGGTGAGAAGCTGGAGGAGGAGGGCACGTCCTCCGGCCAGGGCAAGTCCAGGTGCGTCTGCTCCCTGCGTTCCCCAGCCAGAGTGAGGAAGGCAGCAAGCTGGGCACTTTCCCCGTGCTCCCTGACGAAGGGGAACAGCCGGCAATGTCCCCTATTTGCTAAAATCAAATCTACAACAGCCACCCCCCCAGTAGCTTTCTCCACTTTCTGAAGTGAAAAAATGTCCCCAATATATTCCAAGCACTGATTGGATAATCTGTGCCCTGCTGTGTTAGTTTCCCAACAGCTGGCTGGATAGCTGAAGTCCCTCATCACCACCAAGTCCTGCGCTTTGGATGATTTTGTTAGTTGTTTGAAAAAACCCCTCATCTACGTCTTCCTGGTTAAGTGGTCTTAATAGACCCCTACCATACCATCCCCCTTGTCTTTTACCCTTATCTGTCTCCTATGTCCATCTAACCTCAGTCCCAATACATACGTTTTAATATAGAAGACAGCAACTCCTCCCTTTTTTCCTGTCTATCCTTCCTGAGCAAGCTGTGCCTTTCTGTATCAATATTCCAGTCATGTGTATTATCCCACGAAGTTTCTGTGATACCAACCATGTCAAAGTTGCGTTTATTTACTAGCATATCAAGTTCTTCCTGCTTATTCCCCATACTCCTTGTATTTGCACACAGAAAACTAAGATACTGATTTGATTTTGCCCCCCTCCCCTCCAGGTCCCTCTTGTCTCCCCTTTATCCCTGCTATTACCGCCCATGATCTTCCCAGTTTCTGACCCTTCTCCCACGTCTTCATGTTTTTCACTAACCTGTGGGCTTTGGTCACTTGCCCTCGTTGACCCTTGTTTAAAGCTGTTGTCACTAGGTTAGTCTGTATCCAAATATTCTCTTCCCCTCCCTCGATAGGTGGACCCCATCTCTGCTTAGCAGCCCTTCTTCATGGAACAGCATCCTGTCGTCAAGGAGACCAAACCCTTCTGGTGGGACGATCTTTGCAGCCAGGCACTGACCTCCAGGATGCATCTGTCTTTGCCTGGGCCCTTCTCTTTGACCGGAAAAACAGAAGAGAACACCATCAGTGCCCCCCACTTCCTCACCCACAGTCCCTCAGAGCCGTGTAGTCACTTTTGCTCTGCTCAGGGTCACACCTGGCAGTATCATTAGCGCCCACATGGATGAGCAGCATGGGGTAGTCGTCAGAGACCTGGATGATCCTTGACAACCACCCCTAATGTCTCGATAAAGGTTCCTTACCTCCTGGGCTGTCATGTCAAGGCAACAGATGGTTCTCTGTGTCCCCCTCAGAAGAGAGTCTTGGCCTTGGGTGGAAGATGTCTGCCTAGTTAGTTGGTTAAAGAAAATAAATGCGGGGAAAAAACATTTAACCTGTCATGTGTAGGGCCACATAAGCTGCTTTTAAGGATCTGGGGCAAACACCTCAAAAAATGACCACTGAGAGGCCACCAGGCCACATTTCAGAGTGGCATTATGACCTGGCATGCGCGGTCACAGTGCCACTCAGATATGGCCAGCAGCCCTGCCATTGCCCCAAGGGTCACATTTCAGTGAGTGTGTGGCAACCCGGAGAGCGAGTCCACCCCATGCTCACCCTCCAGGGCTGGGCTGGCTTCCCGCTTCAGGCATTGTGACCTGGCCCGGGGCTGCTGGGCACTCACATTAGGCCCGATCAACCCACCATTGTGGCGAAGGGGCCAAGCTTCAGTGAGTGGTACTGCAACCTGGTGTGCGGGGTCACAGCTTCACTCAGGAGTCAGGCCCCCGGGCAAGTGGGGCGGGGATGGGGGCTGACTCTGCATTTCCTACAGGAGCGTGGCCTTGGGTGGAAGGGCAGGGGCACGGAAGCCAGCCCTCAGTGCCCCCTGGAACATGCCATGCCAGACCTCCCAGTAGCCTGGAGCGTGGCGCTCCAGTGGCAATTTAAAGGGTCCTTTTGAAACACCAGGCCCCTTTTGTTCCCCCTCCCCCACATCAGTGGGCCTGCAAACAGGCGACCCAAAGCAAACTAGCCTTTTGCTCTCTCCCTCCTCCCTTCCGGAGCTTTGGCCATTCAAAGATATTTAAATTCTAACAGCAGCAACAACCACAGAGTCATACAGTCCGAGGGCACAGACCTCAGGAGGCATCGAGTCCAGCCCCCTGCCCAAGGCAGGACCAGCCCAAC
>JANRFK010006656.1:11679145-11690889 GCA_030068395.1 Apalone spinifera | reverse complement strand
CCACTTACCTGTGGGCTTTGCTCACCTGTCCCCGTCGAACCTAGTTTAAAGCACAATGGCACAGCTGCCCCAGTGCAGCATGTAAGTGCAGACAACCCCTCAGACAGTGAGCAAATTGCTTGGGGGGATAACAAATGCTTCTCCCATTAAATCTGACACCTGCGTGTTTATAAAACATCAGAGTCCATACATGGGCCTGGCCTTCCCGGAGTAAAACCTGAAGGAGCAGGCCTGGCGTCCCTCAGGGGCAGAGGGAATGCTGCAAGCAGTGGTGCGGGAACATTTTTAAAAGTGGGGGTGCTGAAATCCCCCTTCTCCTTGTCCTGCTCCCCACCCCGCTGAGGCCGGGAGCAAAGCCCTGGGGTGTGGGGCCACAGCTGGGACCCAGGGCACGGGGCTGGCAGCAGAGCCCTCAGTGCACAGAGCCAAAGCAGAGTCCCCAGCGCACAGGGCCGGCAGCTTGGACCCCAGGCCCGGGGCCAGCAGCATAATCTGCAGCATGCAGGGCCAGCAGCAGAGCCCACCTGTGCAGCGAAGCAGCTGGGATCCTGAGTATGGAACCAGCATCAGAGTGCCTGGCGCACAGGGCCAGCAGCAGAGCCCCGGTGTGCAGAGTAGCAGCCGGGATCCTAGGTGTGAAGCCAGCAACAGAGCCCCCAGAGCGCAGGGCCTGGGAGACTGAGCCACCCTGGGCAGAGGGACACCCGAGAGGAAGAGCCAAAGGAGCCAGGCTGAGAGCTGGCCTGAGACAGGCTCAGTGTGTCATGGGCAGATCCCCACTGACCCAGTGGCAGACCACTCCGCACTGCTAGGGCCTGGGCTGGGATAAAATGGAGGTGGAGGGCCTACGTCTTCCCCCGGTAGCCCGTCCCCATGGTGGCAGTACCCCCCTTCCTTGGGCCTCTGAGCCCCATGGACTCAGGTGGTTCTCTCCCCCCATCCCCGCTGCTGGCCCTGCCAGGCCTCCATCAGGACTCTCTGGTCCTGAACATCCATGGTATTCCTGGACCACGTTGCTGGACCAGAGAGTCCCGGTTTAGAGATTCAACGTGTGAATCAACTTAGAGCACAACAAAATAACCAAAGTCAACTTTGAAAGGCCTCTCCTCCAACGAGGTGCAAGCATTCTCCCTCGGCAAATGATGAGCTTCGTGGGGCTATTTCGCTGGGTGAACGGAAGGAATGAAACTGTCCTAAAAACTCCCAGGAACTCAGTGGTGGCTGGGAACGTGATGCTTCAGAGTGTTAGCATGTGAGATCAAGAGGCCTTGTCAATGCCCCGAACAGCGGTAAACAAACAAATCTACGTCTCCCAAGCACTCACGTTCCTTCGTATCCACTCTCGTCCCTTCATGCCTGCACAGGACACGCTGTACCTTTTACAAACAACCCCAGGCTGTTTGCAGATTGGTAACCCAAGGAGCTGGGGTTACCATAGTGGTGAGCCCTAGTATGCGGAGCGTCCAAGGCATCAAGTTAACAATCCAGGCCTGCAGCCAAACATCCCGATCTCTCGGGATAACCTGTTTTCTGATGCAGCTCGCATGCCGGTGCGTTGCAGCCACTGTGGGGCAGAAAACAGGCCTGATGGACGGTGGCTTCATGTTTCGATTCTGTTTTGTGAGAGCACCCTGAACAATCAGAGAATCCTAGAACACTAGAACTGGGAGGGACCTCGCGAGGTCATCGAGTCCAGGCCCCTGCCCTCGCGGCAGGACCAAGCACCAGCTAGATCACCCCTGGCAGGCGTCTGTCCAACCTGCTCTTCAATATCTCCAGGGATGGAGATTCCACAGCCTCCCTAGACAACTTATTCCAGTGTTTATTCCATTAGGAAGTTTTTCCTAATGTCCAACCTAAACCTCCCTCTGGGACACATGGCACTGCACAGTTTGAAGCCACTGGGACCCAGCGTGGCCTTTAGTTGGACCCAGTATGGCCGTTCTGATGTTCTTATGTTTGTGACTTCGGAGGCCATGTTCTGTGCCCCAGCAGCCGGAAAGCTAAGACAGAGCAACATTCCAGCTTTATTCCTTCCCGTCCATATACAGCCCTCTCTTGTCAAGCCCCTTCTGAAACCAGAGTTCTCTGGCTTCCCAGACCCTTCCCTGTCTGTGGCATACAACGGAATTGTACCCCTCTCTAGTGACAAGCGAGCTCCTGCGGTTGGAAGAGAAAAGTAAACTTAAGGGATGGGAGTTCTTCTTAAAATCTTCACCATACTAGCAGAATTATCCTGGGATCTGCAGACCCCAGACTTAAAAACAAGTAAAAACTAAACTGCTGTGAAGAGCGTAGCACTGGGAGCAGTGTTCCCTGTAAGCTAAGTGCTTGTGCGGGTACCTGGGGGAAATACAGGCTATCTCTAGACTGAAGGCTTCTTTCGGAAGAAACTTTTTTTGGAACCTTTTTTTGTCCACACACAAAAGTACGTTGAAAAGGTTAGCTGCTTTTATGAAAGAGAGTCCACACTGGATGGCCGCTCTCTCGCATGTGAGCTGTGATTGCGATGGACGGAGTGGCCACCAGGGCACCTGTGCTTTTTCCTCTTTCCTCTTCTTTCAGAAGAATTCCCTCTTCCCCATCCACACGCGCCTTTCTGTGGGAGAACTCTTTCGGAAAAAGGCTTCTTCCTCATAGAAAGAGGATACGAACGCCGGGGAAGCCCCTCTGTTCTTTCGATTTACTTTCGGAAGAATGCGATCGCAGTGTGGCCGTAACTCAGGATTTGTCGGGAAAATGGCCGTTTTTCAGACAAAACTCTGTTGTGTAGACATACCCTCTAATGCTGCCTAGCTGATTGGCAGAGCATCACAGCCAGCAGCATGCGTTTTTACTGGTGGTGCACATCCACACATGCCTTGGTGCACAGAACAACATTTATTCTGCATATGGATGGGAAAAATGAGAGAGACCATCGCGTGGGAGCATCTGAAAGAAGGAGGTGAGACAACATTGTCATGTTGAGATCAAGGCTGGTTTCACCATTTCTCACCCAGTCTCTGAGTCTCTGTGTGTGTATAAAATATCCCTCCCTTGCAACAGACTTTGATGGGAACTCCCTTTCCCACCAGCTCTGAGAGCTTCCCCTGGCTTGAGCTCAGCAAATTCCCTTGAAAGGAGGAAGAACCTGGCTTCATCCAACAACATGAACCATTGTCGGATGAACAATGCTGGTTTTATTAAAAGTCTGCATCTTTGATAACCACAAACAACTGCTGGGGTTTTTGGGGCAGTGGGGGAGGGAGTGGACGTTCATCAAATGATCTCAATCACTAGCTCCTACCGTGCTCCCTCGTCTCCTTGCCCTTCTGTGAGAGCTCTGAGGCTGTGTCTACACTGGCGCGATCTTGCGCAAAAGCAGCCGCTCTTGTGCAAAAACTTGCTGCCTGTCTACACTGGCTGCTGTTCTTGAGGAAGTAAACTGACGTTCTAATGTATAAAATCAGGGCTTCTTGCGCCAGACCTCTGACACTCCCGCTCAGGAAGAAGCCCTCTTGCGCAAGAGCTCTTCCAGAAGAGGCCAGTGCAGACAGGCAACATGAATTTCTTGCGCAAGAAAGCCCTCTGGTTAAAATGGCCATCGGAGCTTTCTTGTGCAAGAGAGCGTCTACACTGGCACGGATGCTGTTGTGCAAAAGCACATGCCGGTGTAGACTCTCTCTCTGGAAGAGTTCTTGCAGAAGAACTCTTCCGCAAAAGAGTTTTTGCGTGAGGACGCGCCAGTGTAGACGTAGTGTGTGATGAACGGACTGAAAGGCCTGTCTGGGCTCTCCAAGGAGCAGGACTGGGCAAATCAAAGGCCAACGTAGAAATGGAAAGGACGCTGCCAGGTCAGGTTAAGGGGCTCTTCTAGTCCAGTGTCCTGCCTCTGAGAGACACCACTATCAGATGCTGCAGAGCAGAGCGCACGTCGCCCCGTAATGGACAGTGATAGAAGAACCTGCCCCTAGGGGACCTTTCTTCCTCAGCATGGTCCATTGGAAGTTGCCTTTGCCCTGGGACTGGGAGCAGCCCAGGAGAGATTTGTAAATCCCCACTGGGGGATCCGGTCCAGGGAGTGAACCGGGCGGTCGGCCCACCCTCACTGGGTTAGTTTAGCTTGTGCCTGAAGTCATGTAGGTGCATAAAGCGCTTCCCAGGGGCTTGGTCTTCAATAGGGCGGGGGATATTGCCCCCTGGTGGCTGGTGTGAAGCACTGGCTGCTTCTGCCGCCTGTCGTGAGCTGCCTTGGGAGGGGATGTTATTGTGCCCTGCTCCCAAAGGAGACAAAAGGGGATCGGGAGCAGAGTGGCGATGGGAAGCGACTGAGGCAGAGAGGAGAGCAGGGAAAAGGCAAAACCACGACCAAACGGTGACAACGTGTGCAAGGGAAAGGCCCTAGGAGAGAGGAAACATCTCCCGGCTATACAGAGAGAAGCTGAAAATGAAGGGAAAAAACAATGCAAACTAGGCAACCTTTTCCTGCCTGGTCAGGGAAGGGAAAAGGGTGACAAACGTACATGGGTGTGGGAGCTCCGGTCCATGCAGGAGACTCCAGTAGCCCCTTCCCCTTTGCTCCTCCCTGCGCCACAGACCTATACGGGACCAAGATGAAAATTCAGTCCCTGGGAAACGTGAGCAACAGAAGAGTCAGCAGAGGGCAGCAGAAGACAAAGGGGAAAGAGCAGCTACAGCAGGGCTAGGCCTGGCTTTGCCTGTCTCCTGGAGCCAGGGGTGCAGGGCAGTTTAGGGGAGGCTGGACATCTGCCTTCAGCCTGTGCCAGGGGGTTTAGCCAGGCAGACACCGCCTCCAGCAGAAGCAGTCGCTCTCCGCCCCTTTGAACACCTCCTCTCCCACTAGCGGGGCCGGGGCTCCCGCCTTTGAAGGCAGCAAGCCGCATAAATGACTTTTGACAAGCACATGGCCAGATGCTCCCTTCCAAAGGCGCTGGCGGCTGCCCGGCTGTAGATCTTCCCTTTCCTGGGAGGCAGCCCAGCATGACTAAAACCACCGCATCCAAATGGCAACTGGAAAATCGACTCCCCTTCCCAGCCTGCTCAGGGCTGTCAGCCTGACCGGCTCCCGAGGAGGGGAGGAACTGTTCTACGCTGGATTTGGAGGGGTGTTAGCGCTGGTTTTATTTTCTGAGTATTAATCACCGTTTTCCCTTTACCACACCCCTCCCCTCCGCACCATCTCAAAAAAAAATCCCAGCACAATCTCTAAACCGCTGGCACGCGGCTCGGCAGCAAATCAGAACTTATTGCTGGATTCCACTGAATCTCCCTAGGCTGTAAAATGGGGCTAATGAACCATGCTGAACTCATCTGTACAGTGTGTTGGGAGGTACTGGAAGAGCAAGGCTGCTATTGGCCGATTGGATTTGCACAGATTTCCCCTTACTCACACACAGCCGGGTGTTCTTTCATTTACACTAACAACTCCTGGTTCCTCAGGCAGTACATGGTCCTTGGCATGTTGGCTAAAATCACATTTAGGATTCAATTGACTACCCGACGCACATTCCTTCCGGTCACTGGAGTCTCCTGCTGAACTGTGGTCTCGGTGGGTTTCAGGGTTCGAGCCTACAAGAGGCTGTGCGTTCTGGCCCTAGTCCAGCCACACGCGTGATTAAGCACGTACCGGGCATGTCTACACTACAGAGAAGACCAGAGTTGTTGACTCGAGTCCCACAACTTGGACTCGAGTCCGACTTAAGTCGCCTACATGACTTGACTTGAGACTCAACTCGGGTTCATTGTTTGTGACTTGAGACTTGCTAATTTTGTTAAACCGACTTGGTGAAAAAATTGTCTGAAAATGCCGATATTGACGGCTTGTACAAAAGTGACTTGACATTTTTAAAATTAAGACTTGAGACTCGACTTGGGACTTGACTCGAAAGTGACTTTAGGGACTCGAGACTCGACTTGAGACTTGAACTGTAGTGACTTGAAACTTGACTTGGATTTGACAATGACGACTTGAAGACAACACTGGAGAAGACTGACCCTCTGGAGGTCGGTCTTCTAGTGCTCAATGTAGCAGGTCTAGCGTAGACCCCCAAATTGAACACTGAGGGCAGCCCCACCAGCATCCTATGCTGCTCCTCCTGCGAGGAGTGAGGGAAGCCTTCCCGTCGTCCTCCTGCCGGGTAAACACTGTGATAGCTCAGCTTACAGCCAGCCGACTCCAGCTATGCATTTTGCGAAGCTGGATGGAGTACCTTAAGCTGATCTGCCTGGTCTAGGTAGACCTAGGCCTGGAGTCCTAATAAAAGCACTTAGCGGAAGTCTCCCCATCTGTATTCCACATGGATCCCACCTATTGCCCTGGTTCTACACAAATCACTTTAAAAACTCCTTGAATTCAAACCCTGAAAACAATCCAAAGCCGCGAGCACGAAGCAGAACTGGCCAAAGCGCCTTCGCGGTGCGTCACTGGCGGGCGGGAGGTTGCAAGACACGTCGCGGAATTCCTGCCATGCCGGGGAACAGGAGCTCCTCTAACTGTGTAATCCTCAGAGAACGCAACAAGCTCAGCCGCTCCAGCTGCCGCTCCCACTGCTGTCAGGGTGGGGAGGTCTGGGGGCCTGCCGGGAATTGCCTCTGGAACGGTTACCTGCAAAGCACCTGGCTCTACTGGGACAGCGAATGAGCAAGACGGAGAGAAGGGATCTGCAGAAATGGGCCCCCATCACCTTGATGTCTGAGCATCTCAGCGACCTTCTAACCTTGGTAGCCTTGAAACCCCCTACCCAGCCTGGGCAGTGCTACAACCCCATTGTAGAGATGGGGCCTGAGACCAGGGGGCCTGACATGCCCAAGATCCCCCAAAATATTCGGAGTCGGGAATCTGGATTGCCCACAGCCCAGGTGAGTGCAGTAACGGCTGGACCATCCTCTGAGCCCTGCACAGCCGCAGATAACTACTCCATACCTCCGACAGCCCCGGGCAGCTCGCAGATCAGAAGTGGATCCCCTCTTGTATCCGCCTGCTGCTCCTTTCCCTTTTCTTCCGCTCGACAAGGGCGGGCCATCGGCGGGAAGACGAGAACGCCTGGCCAGGGGTGGAAACGGAGGGTGTAGAAGGGGGTTGTAGCTCCCCTCCCCTAACAAAAAACCAAGGGACTGAGGGGAGATGTGCTCCCCACAACGCCCCCTTGGCGGGCATGGGGAAAGCTCGCCCTTCCTGGTTCTGTGTCCCAAGCACTCGTACGGAATGGCAGCCCGCTACCTGCAGCAATGCCGACGCCGTGCGCCAGACCCTCGACGCGCCTCTGTGACCGCCAGCCCTTGTAAGGAGATAGCAGAACAGTACGTCGGGGGCAGGCGTTGGAATGTGGGACGCCCAAGGGGAGAGGTAGCCCGGCATTGGCCCCACATCCAGGTTTCCTGTCATCTCCATTCCCGGCGTGCTGGCCCGCTGGCAGGCTCTGCGCTGCTCTGGGCATGGCGGTGACAATCACACTTAGGATCTCTGCCTCGTCTTCTCTCTTCTCGCTGGCCTCTCCCGCGCCACCGTACCCAGCGCCCTGTGGAAACGGAGGGCTGGATCCCGCAAGGCCCAGCGATTCCTGTGACCACCCACAGGCACGGACTGAGCACGCGTCACCCTGCAATGAAAACCCACCACTGAGCCTCAGCCACCGGGCCACAGGACTCAGGCTGTGGGGCCAGCGTGGACGTTCAGGGATTCGGACACCCACCCCTTGCGGCTCCAGCCAAGCCTGCAGGTTTGTACCCCGCTGCCGCAGCCCCATGCTCCCAGCCAGCCAGACTCTGCTGCAGGTCTGTTACCGCAGGCTGGACGTGCCACAGAAGCATTAGTGACTAAGAATGGAAGAGCCAGTTCATAGAATCCCAGGGCGGGCAGAGACCTCAGGAGGCACCGAGTCCAGCCCCCAGCCCAAGGCAGGACCAACCCGACTCCATCATCCCAGCCAGGGCTGTGTCAAGCCTGAACTTAAAACCCTCTAGGGATGGAGATTCCACCCCCTCCCTAGGGAACCCAGCCCAGCGCTTCCCCACCCTCCTGGGGAAATAACAGAGACATGCTGAAGCCCAGGACTGGGCCAGGAACCTTCAGGGCATCAGTCAAAGACTCTCCCAACTGAGCGACTTCCGTGCGGATGAAGAAAGAGCTGACGTCTTTGAAACCACGTTTAACTGGCAGCTCGACCCAGCTACGCCACGCGGGAGTCTGAGAAATCCACATAGTGAGCCGCCCTCGTGTCTCCCGCCAGCCCAGCTGCTGCCGCTCAGGGAAGGGCTTGCCCCGCTGATGGGGGAACCTCTCCTGCATCTTGAGATCCTGCCACTGTGCCATTGCGGCATTTCAGGCGCAGACAAGCCTTTGTTCGTGGTTATTAGGAAAGATTTACACCTGAAACCAACTTTTAAGAGGTGAAGAAGATGCCATAAGAACAGCCGCACCACATCGATCCAAAGGTCCAGCCAGCCAGTGTCCTGTCTTCTGACAGTGGCCAATGCCAGGTGCCCAGAGGGAATGAACAGAGCAAGGAATGATCCAGTGATCCACCTCTGTCACCCATTGCCAGCCCCTGACACACAGAGGCGAGGGACACCATCCCTGCGCATCCTGGCTAATAGCCATTGATGGACCTTTCCTCCATGAATTTAGCTAGCTCTTTTGTGAGCCCTGTTATAGTCTTGGACTTCACAGTATCCTCTGGCAAGGAGTTCCACAGGTTGACTGTGCACTGTGTGAAGAAGTATTCCCTTTTGTTTGTTTTAAACAGAGGCCTGATTCTGCAACACCATGACCGTAAGCAGAGCCTTCCCTACAGGTTAAACATTCACATTACTCATGGCAGGATCGGGGCCTGGATTAGCAGCACATCCCAGCCAATGGGATGTCATGAGTCTTGCCTTTCCTGTCTTAGTGCTTGTGATGTAAATCACACGGTACTGTTTCTGTTCCGTAATGAGATGGCTTTCAAACCAACCAAGAACATAATCACTTCTGCCAGTAAGACTCGCGCGAATACATATTTTCACGGGCCTTGCCATACTTTCCCTTTCTGCAAACATTCTTGTGAACAAGTGTTCTTGTTCACAAATGATTGCACAAAGTACAGGCTGAACCACGCTAGTCCAGCACTCTCTGGTTCCGCAACATAAGCGGGCCAGCAGGATTGGCATGAGCTGGATGTCCATTGATCATGGGAGTGGCCAAGTTTCCCGCGGTCCCAGAAAGTTTGTTGACAGCTCCCCGTCCTGGCACTCAGTGTTCTGGGCTGTTAGCTCTAAGTCACCCCCAAATGTCTCCTAAGAGCCCAGCAAGCAGAGCAGTGTTGGTGATGCTGCTAGAGAATATTGTCCTCCCGTGGTCCAGCAAATTCTCAGGTTCAGCACCAGTCAGGTGCTGAGGGTGCAGGATTAGAGAGGTTCAACCTGTAAGTGAAAGGGCTCAAAGCAAATGCACATTTTTTTTATTTGGATGGATCTTTGGAGTGTTCGTTTACAGCATTCTCATGGTGGCCGATCGCACCTTAGTTCTTCTCCTGTGCCATGTGCATTGAGGGGCAAGAAAAATTCTACCCTTTACTTTCGGAACTTTCCTGATCTCACTTTCTTATCTGTGTCTTTCAAAACAGAATAACAGTAAGGTCGTAAATACCCAGTTTTATCACCTTCTTCGAAGTCCATAGCGATTAAATCTTCATCAACCAGTTGGTCCAACTGAAATACAGTTCCTGGAATAGGACCTTATCAGAAGATCTAAGTCTCCTGGCTTGAAGGCACAGTACAATGGCACAATGACTCTGTAGTGCTTACCATACAAATGGCCTCCCCAAAATTACAAAACTAAACTGTCCAGGAGAGAGAGAAGTAACCCCCCTTAGCCCCAGGAAAGGAGCAATAATGGTATTCCAGATGAGATCTGAGCAGGGGTGGAAAGCTGAGGCAGAGAGAGAACAGACGTCTCATTTCTGCCAGGGATATTGATGAGTGTTGTATGACTGATTCATTTCTCTGGTGGGCTTTAGCTCTTCATTAGCTTCCTGGTTTCAACGCTCCTTCTTCTCTGGGTACAAAGCCAGGCAAAGTCCCACAGGAGGGTAAGGAGCTACCAGAGTTTCCCATTGTTCTAGCACATAATCCCTTCTGGGCAGTTCTCAGCCAGAGCTGGTTGGGAACAGACGTTGGCATTGTTCTCTTGTTACGGCAAATTCAGATCTGCTCGCTGGATCCATCTCACGGCGGGGAAGGCTGCCCTGCCCTAGAAGCACTTGATTTGCACATAAATCAAAGGGCTCGATTTTCTCTGGGTGATATCAGACTTATGATGGCTTGTAGCCTAGTTTGGGTGGAGCAACTAGCAAATGCATCCTCACACGAGGGGCACATTCTACATTGAGGAGAGCGTGGGACACGTCAGGGCCACATTCCCTCTCCTGTTGTGACCTTCAGCACGTCACGTCTCTTCTCCGTGCTACATTTTCTCTCAATTGGGAAAAAATGGTGAATTTTCCCCCCGAGCTCTCCAGAGCCTGGATCCAACCTGTCTTGGAAGCCACCTCCCCAGAAGCGAGCCGAGCGGCCACCAGGTCAACCTCCCATTGAATCTGGCGGGTTGACCTGCTGTCCCGCAAGCATGTGGGACACCACCTCCACCTACAAGTGAACCCCAAGGCAGCGGTGGGAGGATTGGCCACACCAGACGCCTGCCTCCCCCCCCCCCACTCCCCGTTCATGATGGGCCGCGGAGAGGGGCCCTGGCCCTCCAACCGCCCGCTGCCTCCTGCCCTCGGGACGGGAAACCTGATACCCTGGGAGGTACCATCTGTCCTCCCGGCACGCGGGGCGGGGCTCAGTTCCATGGGCCTCCATGGGAGAGAGCAAGCGGGCAGGGAGGGCACGGAGCCCGGGGCCTACGGCCATATCGGACCGAACGCCCCCGATCTCGTCTGATCTCGGAAGGTAAACCATCCCGGGCCTGGCTAGTACTAGGATGGGTGGCCTCCTGGGAATCCCAGGTGCCGTGGGCAGCTTCCCCTTCCCCCCCCTCCCCACATCTTGGTCAGCTCTTCCCTTCCTCTGCTCCACACCCTGGTACCCGCCTTCTCTTCATCGTTCCCTCGCATGTGCCCACCCAGCTCCTGGGGGAAAGCCTGTTAAGCCCCCAATGGACACCACCTGAGGCCTTCCCAGTGGAGGAGGGGAGGGGGGTGCCGCCATTGAGCCACTCCCTGAGGCGACTATTAAGCCTCGCACCACCACCCACCCAGACCTGCTACCCCGAGTGCATTTAGCCTCCCCTGTCCCGTGAGGCTTGCATGGAAGCAGGCACCCTCCCCCCTCCTCCCAGAGAGCTGTCCGGCCACCAGGTCAACCCATGCGCTCCGACTGGGAGGGGTGGGGTTGACCTGCTGGCCTGGAGGGGAAACTGAGGGGCCCCATCCTCCATCCCTGGCAGCAGGTCAACCCCGGTCTTGGGAGAGGAGAGAGGGGAGAGGCTGTCCTGCCAGCTGAGTGTAACCAACATCATAACCAGCACCAGCTTATCGGTTAAACGGTTATTCGACTACGTTCTAACATCCCTAGTCAAAACTCCCACCAACTCCCTTGGAAGCCTGTTCTACCTGTTGTGGCGAAGTTCTGGCTGTGCCCCGTGGGTCCTGCGCTCCTTAGGCTGTTACTGTGTGCCTCAGAGGCTCACTGTGACCTTCCACGCTGCCTCCTGTGTTTTTCTAGAGGTCAGGGTTACAGCTTACTGAGCCATTTTCATCACTGGC
>JANRFK010006656.1:11610543-11626603 GCA_030068395.1 Apalone spinifera | reverse complement strand
GTTCCGTTTTAAGCATTTCCGGAAAATCATGCCAGTGTAGATGTAGCCCTAGTGTCTGTGTCTGTGTGAATGGAAATAGGACCCGAAATGCTGCTGCTACACGTCTGCAGGGTGGCCAGGTGTCTGGTTTTGAACCGGACAGTCCAGTATTTGAGCTTTCTGTTCGGGAAACAAATTGAGAAACTAGAACTGTCGGGTATGTTCGATTGTGATGTAATGTCCGGTATTTTAGTTGAAACCATCTGGCCACCCTGCATGTCTGCTGTCATTTTAAACGTCCTTTCCTGCTTTTCCCATCAGATTTCTACAAACATGGTTGTGGCAAAATTGCCATTTTCGGGTACAGATCCATTCTCGTTCAAAAAATCAGCCCGGCATTTGAAATTACACTAAATTGCGGTTCTCCGTGGTATTCCTCGGCACCCCTTCTCCTGTGCAGAGAAAAGCATGGAAATAAAAAGGCAGAAAAGATCGAGACCTCTGCCCATTTGGGTACAGAACTGGGAATTGCAGAAGTTGAGATACTCCATCCCGCCAGGATGGACGGGGTTATACATGCGAGAGCTGGTTGGAGCATTCAGTGCCTTCATTAACGCCGCTGGTCGATTCTTTCCCTTTTGTATTTGTGATCATTACCATCGGGTTCTTCCTAGATTTCATCTTCTTTTTAAATGGGGAGCGGGTGTCTTCAGCCAGCATACGAGCCCTGTGGGGTTCGGTCTCTGCTCTTCCACACGATTCACTGGCATGTCCTCCAGCGGCTGCCAGCCGGCTCTGCAGCGTGCCAAGCATGAAAAATTCAAGAGGAGGGAGCTCTGAGGAATCCGCCAAGATGAGTGAAAAAGCTGCCTGGGTGACAGCAGCCAGAGAGCCGAATCAAAGGAGAGCGATAATGAAAGTCTGCGTTCCGTGCCAGCCCACGGCTCTTTGCTTTTCCCTCTGGCCCACTTGAACTTAAAAGCCGCCGCCAATTTGCTACCAAGTTCAGAGGCGGCAGGTAATTTCCGAGCCGTCTCCACACGGTGCTCTAAGAAGTGTCAGTCTTGTTCCGTGCTCTCAGCCGGCCTTCACCGGAGCGCTGTCACAGAAAAGCAGCGTGCCGCTGGGGTGGAATGTGTTGTGTCTTGGAGCTGGTGGGTTGCAGCGCAATGAATCCGTTAAATGTCAGTTTTGCTGTGCGGTTCTGTGATGGATTTTTTTAATAGGCCCCTGTTCTGTATGTATTTTGCTTGAGACATTTGTGCTATTATTAATTATTAATAATAATTATTATTTATTTATTAAAAATGCATTGCTTTGGCTAGCTTTCAGTCCTAGAGGGGGATAAGAACATAAGAACTGGCCATAAGAACTGGGTCAGACCAAAGGTCTATCTAGCCCAGTGTCCTGTCTGCCGACAATGGCCAATACCAGATGCCCCAGAGGGAGGGATCACAACAGGTAATTCTCACGTGATCCCTCCCCTGTCACCCTCCTGCAGACAAACAGAGGCCAGGGACACCATTCCTACCCATCCTGGCTAATAGCCATAGATGGACCGAACCTCCATGAATCTGTCTAGCTCTTTTTTGAACTCTGTTAAAGTTCTAGCCTTCACCGCATCCTCTGGCAAGGAGTTCCACAGGTTCTGAGTGCTGAGTGAAGAAAAACTTCCTTTTGTTGGTTTTAAACATGCTGTCTATTAATTTCATTTGGTGACCCCTAGTTCTTATATTGTGAAAATATGTAAATAACTTTTCCTTATTCACTTTTTCCAAACCAGTCATGATTTTATAGACCCTCTACCATAACCCTCCTTAGTCTCCTCTTTTCTAAGCTGAAAAGTCCCAGACTTTTTAATCTCTCTTCGTATGGGACCCATTCCAAACCCCTAATCATTTTTGTTGTCCTTTTCTGAACCTTTTCCAATGCCAATACATCTTTTTTGAGAGGAGGCGACCACGTCTAGATGTAGTATTCAAGATGTGGGCACACCATAGTTTTATATAGAGGCAATAAGATATTTTCTGTCCTATTCTTTATCTCTTTTTTAATGACTCCTAACGTTCTATTTGCTTTTTTCACTGCCAGCGCGCACTGAGATGGATAGAAAGGGCGTCTAGTGAAAATAATTAGAGTGAAGGGCGAAGCCAAATATTGCAATGAAGTCCCAGGAAAAAGTGGTTTTGTACTAGGAATGCAATCTCCCATGTGAATCTCCCATGTACAATCTCCCACCTTTCTTCCTGAAGGCTGTTAAAACACTCTTGACACTCTGATGCCCACGTACCCAGCCAGTGCGTCCTGGCCACCAAAATGCAGCCCCCTCTCAGCTGAAATGCCACAGCTGTGTAACCGCTACTGACATTCCACCCCCTCCCCACTTCGTATGGGGACATTGCTGGCTGTTCCCCTTCATCAGGGAATGAGGGGAAAGTGCCCAGTTTGCTGCATCCCTCACTCTGGCTGGGGAGCACTAGGGACAGATGAACCTGGACCTGCTCCCCTCCCCCAGTAAGCCCACTGGAGCTACAGCAGCCATGGAGAGACACCTCTCATCTGGCCCCAAGCTGCTGCGGTGAGACAGGGGCTGGGGTTGTCGTCTCTCCCCGGTGAGCCTACGCACTGACCCCCTCCTCCCCAGCCCTGCCCCACAGCAACAAGTTACAGTGCGGGAGGTCTAGGTTGGATTAAAAAACTATTTCCCTAGGAGGGTGGGGAAGCGCTGGGCTGGGTTCCCTAGGAAGGGGGGGAATCTCCGTCCCTAGAGGGGTTTAAGTCTCGGCTTGACCAGGCCTTGGCCGGGTTGATTGAGTTGGGTTGGTCCTGCCTTGGGCAGGGGGCTGGACTTGATGACTCCTGAGGTCTCTTCCAGCTCTAGGATTCTAGGATTCTAACAATTCAACCGAAGCCTGGACATTTGCATTTTATTTTCCAACCCACACAAATGAACGGACTGAAGGGCCCGAGCAAGGCCGGGGAAATCATCGCGTTGGTCTAGAAAGGCCACTGAGGCTCGAGCCGCTCGCAGACTGCGCATCACTGGGGCCATCGAGGGTATCAGAGAGAGACACTCGAATAGTCCCCAGGGCAAAGAGAGTGCCCTGAGGGCAGGGCAGCCAATGGAAAATGCTAGTGCATTGCTTCCACACATGCACTGGGGCCCCAAGATCCCTGCCTGCTGCCCCAAGGTCCCTGCCTGCAGCCCCAAGATCCCTGCCTGCTGCCCCAAGGTCCCTGCCTGCAGCCCCACGGTCCATGTCCCATGCTGGCTGCTCTGGCTCTGCCTCTAAATAAGAGATTTTCCAGTTTGCTGGCTGTGCTGAAGAAGCGTTTATTGTTAGTTCCGTCGTATTTGCAACATTTGCAGCCGCAGCTCAGGGAGGGCTGAAACGTTTTGTTTCAAAACACAGAGTTTAGATTTTTTTTTCCTGCTTTGTTTTTCCTGGGCGGGGGAGATGGGGAATGGTCTCACCCCACCGCTCTGGCCAAAAGTAATGATGCTTTTGTTCCCGGATGTTGGCGGGGGCGGTGGATAAGAGGGCCTTCTACGACAAGCCCCTCGCTGTACTCCCAAGGGCTGGCCCTAGTCCAGAAGAGGAATTCTCTTGTGTCGTAAATCCAGCTCTTGTGCTAAAGCTACGCGTGCCCAGGGATTTGTCTGTTGGCCCCACTTGCTCAGCGCCTCCGGAGATTTACGTCGGGTGAGGGCTCTCGGGTGGCCAACATGCAGTGAGGGGAGGGCCTCAGCCAACTGGCCACAACAGGAAACCCTACCGCGCCGCCAGAGAGGGAGGTGGGTGTGTAAATCCCCACAGGACGGTCGCTGATGCCCCCTCTAGGGAACGCAGATCTGTCCTTCCCGGGCTGTCGCTGCGGCGAGGGGTGCAGGGTACAAAAGCTACGAAGCAGGAGGTGGGGGGCGAAGCCGGACATGCTGGCAAACGTTAACCCGGACAATGACGACGTCGTTCAGCCAACACGGTCTTCCTGGCGGGTTGCTGTGCTGCAGGGGCATAGGCACAGCGGGCCTGGGGGAGCCATGGGCCACCCCCTAGCATCCAGGCCCACCCCCCAGCCCTGGCTCCACTCCGGCCCCCGAGCTTTCCCTGCCCCCTTCTGCCTGCCCACCCGCCCAGGTTGAGGGCGTGCCCCACTCCGCACACCCAGTGCTCCTGCCGGGTGCGGGGTTGGGGTGCCAGGGCGTACCCACCTACAGGCCCCCCACTCTCACCCTGTTCCCCAGCTGGAGCACCAGGTGGAGCAGGGAAAGCTCTCGCCCCCTGACCCCGCTCCTGGGATTCATGCCCGGAGCCCGGTATCCACCCCCTGCCCCTCGAGGCAGGGTGGGAGGAGGCAGCCTGATCCCTCCTGCAGTACCAGCTCCTGGATCAGACGTCTAGTTAGGCCGAGAAGGTGTGTCCATGACAACGGACTCGTCTCAGCCGTGGGTCTCCGTTGCCGCAGGCTAGACGAGGACAGCCCCTCCGAGATACCTGTTATACACAGGCACAGACAAGTTCCTTGTCCGGTTGCCAGCCTCTGACGCTACCTAGATACCCCCGGACCCGCTACCTTGCACCTGGTGATTTGATCAAACCGCTCTTGTGCATCATGCTGTCAATTTAGACCTGCCCTGAGCCAGGGTCGGTCTGTGCCTGCTCTCTGGGGTGGGGGGCTTGGTACCAAGATGTCTCGGAACGAGGTGTTTTGTTACCAGCCCTTTGCAGTGAGTTTGCAGCCCGGCCCAGGCGTGTTTCTGTCATAGCAGCCCTGTTCTCGCAGGGCTGCCCCGGCTCTCAGCCTCACTCGGTTTTGTACAAGCCATGTCTTGGCCATTGTGACCCAGGCCTGGGGTGCGTGGGCTTCTGTTACAGTGGCTGGCTGGGCAAACGACTTTGTATCGTTGTTTGAATGGGCGTGTGTGCACCACTGCCCTCTGCTGGCTGGACTCAGAGCTGCTTGGCTGTAGCATGGTGGCAAGGAAGATGCTCCTTCAGCTAAAAGGCAAAGGCTTGTGCTTTAGGACCATGAATTCACGGGTTCTAGTCCCACTATCTCCATGCTGCTGCACCGGGACACTGAGGTTGGCTGGGGCTTTGCTACCTTATTATTTTCAGCCTACAGATTAAACACTGCGTCTGAGCAAAGCAAAATCTACTTGGCAGGACACAAAATGCCAGACAGACAAAGAAGCAAATTCACAGACTAAAATAATTTAGCGGGGCGATTAATAGGCTGCAAACTGCCAGGCCCAATACTCATCCCCAGTGGAAACTATAATTAGAACATGAGCCGATGTAAAACAGAGCCCCGGGGCCGCCCAGCTGAACTGTAACACAAACTGAATTGGAAGAAAGGGCTCCTGCAGCCAGACGCCGAGTAAACCCAAGCCCTTGATTCAAATAAGATCTGAATTGCTTCAGTGCAGCGTACGATGAAGAACAGGAGGTCGCGGCCCGCGGTGTCAGACGCAGACAAGGCCTTTGCTGGGCTCCAGGTCAGCAGTCACATAGGATTTGAAGAGCTGGCCGTGCCAGGGGCTGTCTGGAAACCACAGAGACTGAGCAGAAAAATGAAACTTTGTGTTTCCTTATGGGCCACTTCAGGGGACAGTGCGGAGGAAAATCCCATGCGTGTTATGGGACCTGGCTTCCATTCCAAACGCTACCCAAGCACATTCCCGCTACGGAAAGTGAGCAGTCACCTCGGGGTCAGAGAGCCAGGCTGTGGCCTCCGTGTTTAACTCGTAATGAAAGAGGAGCCGGGCACAAGAACGGCCACGCAGGCTCAGACCAAAGGTCCATCTAGCAGACTTTTTACATTCGCGAAAGATGCGGCCAAGCCCAGAGATGTTGGGGCATTGAACTGCCAAGCCTGGAGGTGCCGGACGCCGCCCTGGCCTGCCCAAAGCACGGGACCCAAGTGCATCGCAATGCCACCTAGTGAAGAATTCTCAAAGTAGACACGCCGGGTGACGCCATCACGGGCCCGAATCATATCAGCCCACTCCATCAGGGGGCACATCCATTAATGGGAGGCAGCCACCAGGTGCCAGCAATGCCCCTCTATCATGGGCATTGGCCAAACCGGACAGACAGTGCACCAAAGGACAAACAGACACAAATCAGACATCAGGAAAGATAACATACATAAACCGGTAGGGGAACATTTTAACCTGCCTGGACATTCAGTAATGGATTTGAAAGTAGCCATCTTTCTACAGAGGAATTTCAAACCCGATTACAAAGGGAGACAGCTGAACTGGAATTCACTTGCAAATTCAACGCTATCAACTTAGGATCGAACAAAGATCTCAAGTGGTTAACGCGGTACAAATGCAAATTCCCCTCTCTGGATATTCACATCTCCACAACAGATGTTGTGAATGAGCCACCTCACCCTGACTTGGTTAGCTTCATTGACGCAAACAACCTCTCCCTTATCTACACTCCAGCTTCTGTAACTTCCACTCCAGTTCATCTGATGAAGTGGGCTTTACCCATGAAAGCGTATGCCCTTATAAATCTGTTTGTCTCTAAGGTGCCAGAGGACTCCTCATTCTTTTTATAAAATTGGGAGTTGAATTTTTGTGGAGTTCTTGGAGCTTGGGTTTTGTGTGGGTCCTGGTGCTATTTAATACACTTTCTCTAACAAAAAACAAGTGCTAACACTGCAGGAAGAGGTTAGCGTGGCGGAGGTAACCCTGTCTTATTTCTGTTCGGTGCTTTTAGATTTCCCAGGGAGTGTCTTGTCATGTTCACTACTGATAAGGCTGGTACATAGCAGAGACCAACAGCTACATCCCCTCGCTGTCTGTGGGAAATACCTTCCCCTGCATACAGCTGATTTATGATGGGCTGGTGACTGATGCTGCGGTTTTGAGTCCAGAGACTAGAGTTCTGTTCCTAGCTCTGCCTGCGACTTTCCATGTGACCATGGGGAAGGCCAAGTCTGTGCCTCGATTTCCCTGTCTGTGAAATGGGAAGTCATGGGACTTGCCCATCTCTGGTAAAGTGCTGAGAGAAGAAAATCCCCATTATAAATGCTAAATATTCGTATTCTTCTCCCCCTCTCGGAGGCCGCAGGGGCAATGACTAAGACAGCAGTTTTCTCTAGTCCATACATCTGACGAAGCGGACTCCAGCCCACGGAAGATGATGCCCAGATAAATTTGCTAGCTTTTAAGATGCCACGGGACGACTCGTTGTTTCTGCTGAAACTGACTAACCTGGGTAACCCTCTGAATCTAGTCCTGTTTCCATACCACTTGGGCCACCTTTTCATACTGTATTTAAACTAGGGATGTAAATACCCATTTGAAATGTCACAATACCAGCACCCAGTCTTCATCTAGAACAGGGATGGGGAACCTCAGGTCCAGAGGCCAGATGTGGCCCCTGGCTTGTCTGGATCCGGCCCCTGAGGCTCAGCATTGGGGACCCCACACTGGTGCTCCAGCCCCCCTGCCACCCACCCACAGGGCTGGAGCACACAAAATCTGCTACCCTGGGCCCCCCAGGCTCTGGCGTGCGAGGGGAATGTGGGGAGGGTCTTTCTCCTTCTCAGTCAGGGGCTTCTCACTTTGCTTCTCACTCGTGTGCGGCCCCCGACTGTTTTTTCTGTGGGTCAGCCGCCCCCGACCCACGAAAGGCTCCCCGCCCCGCTCCAGAATGTTACATCTTCAGAAGGTCTAATGGGCCTTACGCTGATCCTCCCAGCAGCCCTGCGGCATCAGGGAAGAACAACGACTTTCTGAAGTAAAATTCTGAGGCGCTGAAGGGGAACATGCACGTCCCGGCCGAGTCCAGCACTGAGTCCTCACAGCGACTCGGCTGTAACGGCCCGATAACACCACAGAACTGGTCAATTATCGCTCCGGAGGCGGTGCCGAATGACGGCTCTGGCTCCCCGCTGGGCCTCAACAGCTGGGCTCAGACCCGGAGGTTGCCTCCAAGTGACCAAGGAGGCCCGACTTACACCCGGTGCAGCAAGGCTGCCCTTCAGCGGACCTTCGAGGGTTTGGGCCGCCCTCGGCGCGTGCATCCGAGTGAGGACTGTCTCTGCTAGGTGGAGAGGCGGGAGGGGGGCTGTGAGGCTGTGGGTTGGGTTGCTCCTTAGCTCCTGAGTCCCTGTGGCCAAGGATGTGTTCCCCGGCGTGTCGGGCAGATGGCCACGGCGAGTATGTCTGCACGATCCTTAACGCTCGCGGCTGCAGCGGGTCCAGTGACGCAGGCTCACCGGGCCGGGGGCTGCAAAGCTGCTGTGTTGGCCTGTGGGCTGCAGAGTTCCAGCGATTCGGAGCCTGAGCGTCCACACGGCAGTTTTCCTGGCCGGGTTGATTTAGTTGGGATTGGTCCTGCCTAGAGCAGGGGGCTGGACTTGATGACTCCTGAGGTCTCTTCCAGCTCTATGATTCTATGTCCCACGCCCAAGCCAGCTGGCACAGGGCAGCCCCAGGTGTCTGATTGCAGCGTGGCCGCGCCCTGGCTCTCCAGTTACACAGACAGAGCCACTTTGTTCTCTGTCCAGTTCTCACCGCAAGTTCATCGGCTTCTCCCTCCCTCCCGCTCACCGTCTGACCTCGGGGCCTGGCTGCCGGACAGATCTCCCGGGGGGAGACCCGGGGTACCCCTGCGGGGGTCCATCTCATCCCCACCACCCTGCCTCAGCACAGCCACCACACTCGCTCGCCTTTCGGCGTCTGCGGTTCCGGCTCTTGCAGGGGCTCCAGGGTGGAAAGGACCCGCGGCAGGGTTGCATTGAGGGGAATGTCCCTCAGGCCTGAGATGCTCCTCTCCAGGGCACAGCTGGGGGAGACGAGCGAGCACGGGTGACGTCCTCGGGCAGGTCTCCCTGGCTTCTCCATCGGAGCCCTGCTGATGGAACCGGTCCAGGCCGACACGGTGATGCTCCACCGAGCCAGCTGCTTCCCGATGCCTGATGCCTCCCGTGGGTGCCTTGGCCAATGACCTTGCAACATAGAATAGCAGCAGGTAAGAGCCTGGCGAGAGAGGCCACCACACCCCACCGCTGGGGAGGCAGAGAGGCCGAGGCATTGGCCAGCTGACGGGTACGTGACCCGACTCATTCTACAGCCTTTTTTTCCCTTCTTCCCCGAGCAGGAATATTAACAAACTGTAGCAAACCAGAAAAAAAATAATTCCGCCTTCATTAATCCTCCTCCTCATGCACACAGCTGACATCCCAGCTGTAGCCTTTGCTCCTGGCGAGGCGCGGTGCTCTGGGGTTTAGACCTTGCGCGCTCGGCCGGCTCTCGTGTTAATCAGAGAAGATCATTTGTGGGGCGCATGTTATGCTAGGCAGGGAGTCGTATCGCTACTAGGAAAAAACCAAATGCCTCCCCGCTCCCCGAGGGGATCCGAGCTCACGGACGGAGCTAGATCTGTGCTAAGAGCGTTTCTCCGTCGGTCCCTTAATTACTGTATCTGCCCCCAGACTGGGGGGTTGGCACCTGGCGGTTGGTGGATCTGCCGGGAGAGTTGGACACACGCCGTGGCTGGCTCCCTGAGAAATGGCTGAAACGTGGCCGGCTTTCGGGCAGGTGTCCCACTTGAAAGATGGTGCTGGCAATCTCTGCCAGCGGGTGGGACCGAGCATCTTCCACCAGCCGCGAGGTGGGCGGCTCCGCTCTCCTTCAGCAGTTCTGGAGCGCCTCCTGCGTCGGAGGGCACGCGTCTCTTAGCTGGAGGGCCGGGGGTGGTTTCTGTTTCTTGTCTGGAGGAGCATCTGGAACGTGGTTTCCCCAGAATCATGCTGCCGGGTGGCCTGACCTGACCGAGCAAGGCTTCTGCGGGGCGGGACTTCGCTGCAGCGATTGCAGAGAAGTGAGGCCCATGTAGGATTCTAGGAAACCCTTGTGCTGCATCTGACCTGGCTGCTTCCAGCGACGTGCCGTCCTTCGTCGGACAACCGCAATGGTCCCTGGGGGGAGGAACATTTTGGCGCTGCTGTGTTCGTGGCGGTGACCGGCCCGGGCGTATGTCTAATGGCTCGACTGATCTTCTGCTCCTAGCCCCATGGGTGAAGGTTCCACAGAAGATGCCAAAAGTCACCTGCTGCATCAGATTTAAGCCTTAAACACAGGAGGGAGGGTTAATACAACCCTGCTCTGGTCTCCCTCTCGGAGTATGTTCCATGCCCCCTCTGTGTGACGACGCGTTGGGTTTTTCCCGTCTCCTGCACCCCCGTAATGGCACGGACAGACTCCACCAGCCAGTAGAATAGAGGGAGTTTATTGCTTCTCCAGGATCCAGCACAGCATAGATGCAATCCAATTACAGGGCCAGGCCCAGGATGCCTCAGCCCCCCTTGAGATGGGGTGGGGGGACAAATCCCAGCCTCTGGCTCAGCTGCTTCCTCCATGATACCCAGCCAGCAACTAACCAACTCACTTCCAGCCCTGCCCCCAGCCAGGGCTCCCCTCCCCTTCTTCCCATTGTTCCGCTCCTGGGAGATACCTGTCTGACGAGTTTGAAGCCCCCTTTGCATAATGACTCATCCTCTGCCCTGCTGGGCCGTGCTGCAGGTAGCAGCCAGTGGAGTCACTCACAGCCCAGGTACCCCCACTACGTCACAACAACCCTGCTCTGGTCTCCCTCTCGGAGTATGTTCCAGGCCCCCCCTGCTCTGTCACGGACCTCAGACTTGCTGCTATGGGCATCTTTGGCTCAGGCCTTTGAGCCTTCTAGCTCCTCCTCTCTTGCCTCGTGGCCTCTCTGTCCTCACTCAGACGCCTCCATCTGTGTTTCTCACCATGCCCGCAAGAGTGAGTGGTTTGTTTTGTTGAATCACATAGCTCCCCTTGGATTTCCCACCTTCCCTCAAGGATGCTCTCTTAGCTTTGGGGGTGGAGACGGCCTCTTTGGCTCCTCCAGCCCTGGGGACAGGAGTGTCACGTAACCAACGGTAAATGGACATGGCAGGCAGCTGAATTTTTCTTGCTACTTCTGTGGACTTATCTCCGGTCCTGTTGTGCAGAAATGTCTCATGTGGGGTCCTTCGCCAAAGTGTTGCCGCAAATGTCGTCAGTAGAAAACATCCATTACAAATGGACAGCTGGTAACGGGTCCCCCTTTGTGCTAACTACAGCAGGGGCAAAAATTACCTATTACTACAAAGGTCCTTCGGAAGCCAGACCAAGTCAGTAATTACTGTAAATGAGTCTTGTTTCAAATGGGTCTGACTTATCGTTATATATGACTAGCAGACTTACGCCATGTTGCCCGGGTCCTTCGGGGAGGGGAGCTGGTGGGGGGGGGGGGGGGGAGAGTGCAGGAGGCTGGGAGTGGGGGCGTGCAAGAGTGAGGGTTGTGGGTGAGAAGGGGCATTCAGGGCAGGAGGTCCCATCCTGCATGGGCCTTGTTTCTCCCTCTTCACACCCCCAGCCACCTGGGGCCTTTTCTCCCCCACTCCCATCCCATCTCTGGTGCTGCAGCCAAGGGCCGGTGGGGGGGAAGGGTTTGGAGCGGGGGGGCTATTTAAAGGTGTGTTGGTGGGCCACTCCCTTGGTGGTGTGGCTGCTGTCAGTGGTCACTCGGCAGGACGGCTCTCCCCTGCACTTGCTGCCCCAGTGGCCACTCTCATATTGTGTCTCTCTGAACAGCAGCCCCTCCCTTAGCATGTCATGGAAAACAGTCCCTTTCCTGGGGCTTCCGGTTGCTCTGGCACAACCAACCCCTGACCTTGCTTTAAGTTAGAAGAGGAAGCTGTCTACCGAATTTGGTGGCCCTAGGAGGAAGCGTTCTTGATCCGGCTGTTCATTTGTAATGGGTGTTTTCTACTGATGTCAGATGTGGCAACACTTTGGCAAAGGACTCCCAGACAGACACACAGATGCACTCTAAGGCCACGTCTAGACTGCAAGCCTCTTTCGAAAAAGAGCATCTAGACAACAACCAGTTCTTTCGAAAAAGCAAGCCGTTTTTTCAAAAGAGAGCATCCAAGCAGTCTGGATGCGCTCTTTCGGAAAAGCACAGTTTGCATAACATAGTGCCTTCTTTTCGAAAGAGCACTTTTGAAAAAGGCATTATTCCTCGTAAAACGAGGTTTACTGTGGTCGAAAAAACTTCCACGTTCTTTTGATTTACTGTCGACAGAACGCGGCGGCAGTCTAGACGCAGGTAAAGATTTTTCACTTTTTTCGAAAAATCCCTGTAGTCTAGACACACCCAAATGTATACATGGATAGCGTACTGGCTAGGGCATGTGTGCAACATTGCCCTCTTCTGGAGGCCACCAGTATAGCTGAACTGTGGGTCAAAGGCCCTATGCTGCTGCCCTCTCACAGTTTTTCCTCCAACTCAAGCAATAGACTCAGCTGTAATAATACGCACCCCTCTTCCCCGCAGCTGCTATAAAGCCACCAGGCACTCCCCTGTGCTGTACAGTAAGACCCCTGACATTCCGAGGCGGGCGGCGAATTTGATGCAATAGATTTTAGCAGCAAAGCTGTCACTTTGCCATCCTTGTTGTGACTGCGGCACTTAAAGCAACTCCCCCTCCCCTTGGCCTGCTAAACTCTCCAAATTCAGAGATGGAAAGAACGAGACAGGCCCATCAACCCCCCTGTATTCAAACAATCGTGTGATTGGTGGATTTTGGGGAGGGGGTTATTGACGATGCTTTTTACCATCTGGCTTCTGAATTCTTAGGGCAAATATGCCTCCTATTTTCAAGATTTTTCTTTGCAGCCACAAGGATTAGAAAATTGGGTTTAAATGTGAGCTGAGATTCAAATGCAATCACAGGACTCCGAGAGCTGAGACTTTAATGAAAACACCAACTAATACTAGTCTTGGGGTGAGGCTGGCAAGGTTCAGCTTTCCTTGTTTCTTCCACTTCATCCCCAATCCAGGGATTCTTTGAGCTCCGGCCCAGCCTCGTTTTAAAATCACAGACAATTGGGGAGGGTCCTCTAGCAAAAGTCTCTACCACTTCCCGAAGGAGAGTCATTCCAGAGGGCTGAAGGCTTCATATGTGAAACCACAGACGACTCTTTCAATCCATGCATAAAAGTGCTTATGGGTCCCATTTCAAAGGCAGCTGAAATTATAATCACTTTCCAGACAACCAACTTAGTCAACTTGAAGATGAAGGTTGCTAGGAGACATAAGTTACCAAAAATACCTACCAAGAACATCACAGTTGAGCCCCTAATCATTCAAATATATGGAAATGATCCTTCAAAGTAATGGATGGGGAGAATCTAATGCACTTCAATTCAGATGTTTTGTGAAAAGTGTAATTGTGGTGTTATCCTATTGCTGCATGTTCGACTCCCTGCAGAACAGTCTGAAGGTAGAGTTGCTGCCCCAGAGAACTTGTAATCGAGGTGGAAAATCTACAGATTCAGGAAGAGGGGAGTGAGCAGTGGGAATTTGCTATGGGTTTTGTTCAGATTTGTTTTTGAGGGGAGAAGGGTAAAATATGCAGGCGTTTGGTTTGCTAATCTTGCATATTAACATTTACATTAGACATTTCCAAAACAGCCTTAACTCTGACCCAAGTGATCAAAAAACTGTGCTTCTCCTTTCCAGCTTTACTTACTTTTTTAGGCTGTAAAGACTCCAAGCACTCGGAGCAGATACAACACCAACATTCGTGACTATAAATGCTGTGCCATAAAATTCCTAAACAGTAGGCTGTGAGGTGTATCCCACAGATGCGTTCCAATCAAATATACACCTCAATTATCCCATTATTTAGACAATGCGGAAGCCACGCTGTGTGGTATCTATCAATGGTATGTAACTGAAACGTGTAGTCTTACACCTATGCTGTAAAATGTCTCGTTCTTCCAACTGCAAGCTATTTTTGATTTATACATTTTCCTTTAAAAAGTTCTATTGCTTAGCATCGTATCATAGTTGTTAGACAAATCCTCTATTGTATCAGACACAAATAGAACTGTAAGGCAACAGAGTCCAAGTTAAGGTTGGCCGGGGAATGTCTAATGGCCCATTTTTCTAGAGCTGTTTTTTTAAGAGAACGTATGAAATTTAAGACACCAAGGGATTGTGGTACTGGGGTCCTTTCTGAATCTCTGTAACCAATAATCTCCACACGTGTTAACGTTGAGGCATCTTTTAACACATTTGTGGTTTGTATTTTTAATGTCACTTGACATGGGGCATTTGAGGGGAACGTTTTTTTGTCTGAGAATTTCCGCGGGTTTTTGAAATAATCCTGTTTTGCACATGGGTGGCGATTCTCACCTTCACCTGGAGTCCGGCTAAGCCTCCAGATACCTGCCTCAGCACAACCAGGATGGAGAAAGGCCCTTGGTGGGGCTCCAAGCAGCATTTGGGGGTGGCGGGGTCCCAGTTCAGGAGCCCACTTTAAACAAGTGCTTAACTTTCACCACTTGCACCCGTCCCGTTGGCTCTGCCAGAGAGAACTGCAGTGGAGAAATGGATCCTGACTTAAAGTCGAGGACGAGGTGATGGCAGCGATCCAGCGCCCATGGGCGGGTGGAGAGTACGGGTATGCGCTGTCGGTCAGCGGGTTTATACAGCTCCCGTCGCCGCAGAGCAGAATGCTTCCCCTGAGGCCGCTCGGGAGTCCCTGGTGTCAGAGCTTGGATAGGGATTGCCTATGGCAATTCTTTGTACAGCGCCGAGCACGTCGGCGCTCAACGAGTACTGACCATTAACTCCCTTTCTGCAGCTCTCGGAGACGAACAGGGGTGGGGGCCGGGGGGGCCGGGAGCCAGGAGCCGAAACACTGCAGCTCCCGTCCTTTTGACAAACCAAAAAAATGGATTTTTTTCCCTCCTCTTGCCTCCCTTCTTCCCCTCCCCCGCTGTTCTCCTCCCCTCTCCCCAGTCAGCAGAGGCTGCGGTGGTACAAACGCCAGCCAATGGGAAACCGGGGCGCAGGCCGCCCCAGGCTGCGTTGGGAAGCACAGCCCACAGCGGGGAGAAGGCAGAAGTCACGAGTCGGGGAGTACAATGCAGCCTGCTGCAGCGCTGATTACGGGGTGGGGATGGCTTGCCACCTCCGGCTCATTGTTCCAGGAGAAAGCGGTTGAGTGAGACGTGAGAGACAGTTTTCAGGTGGGCTGCGGAGACGTGCGGGGGGAGCAGGCTGCGTTAGACTCCTCGGGGGCTGACGGAGGGATCCGATTGCCTGGCAGGTCTCCCCAGCTATGCAGGAACCTCACATCACTGCACAAGTCAGGGCTCGTTATTCTGATCAAACGGACCAGACCTGGCAGCCGGCGGGATGGGCAGGGATGGTGCCCCGAGCCTCTCTGAGAATGGGTGACGGGATGGGTCCCGGTTCTGTTCATTCCCTCCGGGCACTGGCCACTGTGGGAAGACAGGACCCTGGGCTGGGGGGGGCTTGGTCTGCCCCGGCCTGGACATTCTCATGTTCTGCTGCCGTTAGCCTCTTCAGAACTGGCACAGTCACCTGCGAGGACCTTCCCAGCTCTGCAAAGGGCGGGTCAGGAGCACGAGAGGGCAATGCAGTGGCTCTTTGGGCTGGTACGAGCCCTCCTTGCAGCTGGCAGGGTTTGGGAGTGGGGAATGACTGGACCTTAGAACCGGGGGCTGTCCAAGCGGACTCTAGTGGCTACCGCTGTAGCGACAAGCCCCGTTATTCTGAAAACGTAGCCCATTTTGTGAGCCAACTAGCCACGCTCAACTGGCCCAATAGCCACCTGTGGCTAGCGTGGCGGGCACCACGGGCTTAAAAGGAAAGTGAAAAACCACCAATGTGACCCGTCAGTGTCCTCAGGCTGAGCCGGGCCTCCCGTCTGGCACCTTCCCCAGCCGCATGTTCACTTGGAGACAAAGGCAACATGCAGCCGGCTACGGAGCGTATCTTCCGATGCCGGTTTCAGCTTCTCTCTCACTCAGCTCTGAATCCCCGGGGAGGCTCGGGCTGATCCAACTGCTGCTGGGGCGCCTGCCGTCCGGGGTTCTCAGCCCCACGGGAGACCTGGGGGACTCCTTTGTACATTTCCGTCTCTTGATGCTCCGCCGGGCACCTGCTGCCGATCTGAGCGGAGGGGTCGGTGGGAGGGTCGTGTGACTTCCAGGGCACTCTCTTGCACT
>JANRFK010006656.1:11586637-11603911 GCA_030068395.1 Apalone spinifera | reverse complement strand
GTTTCTCCCTAGGGGGTGGGGGATGGAGGGGTCGACTTCTCGCACTTCCCCACCCCTGGCCAATCAGGGTGTGGAGGGAAGCCCGGGAAGTCTCCTGGCCCCACCCCTTGTGCCTGAGACCCCACCCCTTCCGGGGTGGCCTGGGGCCACTTCAGAAATTTCTGTAGTGGTCCCTTTTTAAAGATTATTGCCCACCCCAGACTTGGATGCACCCTGAGAGGTTCTGCGCCGGAGCTGGAGGCGTAACTTACGCACGCACGCTCTGATACAGCTGGGCATGAAAAATAACCCTGTAACCACAGGGTCCTGCATGGCAGAGGAGCTGAGCGCCCACGCACAAGCCCCTCTGCGACCCTTTCTTGGGGCAGCTAGGTCCTCCTGCGTCTCAGTCAGAGCTGGAATTGGCACCTGCCAGCCCTGGGGTGACGCTGCAGTCAAGGTGTGCTTGCAGCATGGTGTAGACGTGCCCTCCCCCTCCTTCCTCCGCCCCCCCCGGGCGCTGTGGACAGGGATTCCCTGGACACTCAGAGTAGCCCCTGCCCCTCCGGGAGCTGCTCCAGCCCTTACCAGTTAACCCTTCCCATCTCCCTCCTCCCACCATGTGCCATAGCACTGTGGCCATCTTGGGGGTTACGGGCTGGGAGCTGACTTACTGAGCAGTCACTTGCTGGCGTAGACTTGGCCTCAGCCTGGAAGAATCCCCGTCTGTGTGCAGGCAGCCCATTTCCCAGGGCGCCGCACCTCCATTCGACTGAGAAACGCTTGAGAAGCGAGGGCTTAGAGCAGGCTGCAAGTCCCACTCGGGGACTGGGGGGTGAGCCCCACTGCAGCTCGGTCCTTTGGCGCAGGGGGTAGAGGCTTGTGCAGTTAGCATGGGAGGGCCGGGTGAGGCCCCAGAATTTCCACAGGGCTTCACTTATTTTGCTACAACGCACGGAGGGCACCTGGGGGTGGGAGGCCGCGGGCTGGGGCAGTCCTGGGGTCGGGGGGGGAGGGGCATGCCCCAAGCCAGCCAATTTCACCTGCCCAGTGATTCTGTCTCTTTTCTGTGTGGTTTTATGGGCAGCAATCCTGTTCCAGGCACGTCCCACTGTCCTGCTACAACCAACCCTGACCTGGCTTTATATAAGAACGGCTGTACTGGTCCAGCCCAGTACCCTGTCTGCCGACAGTGGCCAGCGCCAGGTGTCCCAGAGGGCATGAACTGAACAGGTACTGATCACGCGATCTCCCTCCTGCCATCCATCTCCACCCTCTGACAAACAGACTAGGGCCACCATTCCTTACCCAGACTGGCTAACAGCCATTGATGGACTTAACCTCCATGAATTTATCTAGTTCTCTTTTAAACCCTGTTATAGTCCTAGCCTTCACAACCTCCTCAGGCAAGGAGTTCCACAGATCGTTATGAAGAGAGGAAGCTGCCTACCAAACAGGGCTGGCCCACAACATTTTGGCACCTGAGGTGGGGAGCTCAAATGATGCCCCCATATGCACGTATGCACCAGCAGCAGACACAATTTTCTACGCTCTGGGTCCTAGTGGCACTCCCCTGCCCCAACGGTCTGGCACCTGAGGCAGCCACCTCAGTTCGCCTCATGGCAAGACCAGCCCTGCTACAGAATTTGGTGTCCTAGCTCTTACCCTTCAGGAGTTCTTGAACCGACAGACCCATAGACACACAGACAGACAGTCTCACGCACAGACAGACAAACTGTCTCAAATGTGTAGCAGATTGTTGCTTAGGCCTTGGCTGCCATAGAAATAAAGATTTGTTCTTATCTCACACTACCGAACACACGGTAACCAGCGTGGGGGAAAGCCCTGGTGAAGACAAGGCCGTTTGTAGCTTTCCCCTGAGTTAGCAGATCGCAGTAAGCGTGTGAGAGGCGCTTCGAGTTCACTTCCACCTGCTAATATGCATCAAAACTACCACCTGTGCGGTCCTCACTGGGCATGAACCCGGGGCAGTTCACAAGAGGGGTGAACGTGCTTTCTCCCTGGTGAAGATACAGCCTCGCGGTTGGGCGCTGGACTGACGCTAACTCTCTCGCGTGGGTGAAAGCATCCGCCAGCCACGGTAGAAACGGCCTCCTGTGGGCCAAGGCCGATGGAAACAAGCTGCCGTGCTCTATGGGGGTGTCCGTGGCAGGCACGAGCAGCCAGTCTGCCTCCTCGTGGGATTGTGTAAAGTGATTTGAGCTGGCGCCCTTTCGAAGTCAAGCCTCCCAGGTCTCTTGGCTGCCATGCGAGAAAAAACCGCAGGGCTCAGTGAGGGCTAACCAGCCTTTCTCCCTTGCCCTGCCCGCTCCCTTTCCCCAGTGAGACGCCTCCCAGCTCTGCTCACCTCAGCGGCTCCCGAGTTGGAGCCTGCCGCATGCCGGCCTTTGCAGCTCATAGCTCCCTTCTTGCAGCAGCCTATTTTTAATGCCTCTTGGTTTTCCAGCTGCTGCATTCATAATGAAACGCTGCACTAGAAAGCCAGGGGCCTGGCTGATTTCCTGCCCAGCCTGTGAGAGGAAAGATAAAGCCTGGCTAATCATGACGGCGTCATTTCAGGTGACAGCTCGCATGCTCCAATTCCCAGAGTGACGGGGGGCTGCCTGACTGGCCATGCACCCAGCTGCAGTGCTGCACGGTGCCTCTTGAACCAGGAGCTAATTAGCCAGCGTCCCACATATGCTTGATTCCAGGCTGCCCGCTGAACCTTAGAATTCACTTACAGCTCAGGGGCAAGCAGCGTTTCAGACAGTCCGGGGGCCACTTCGTAGATTAGGGCTGGCAAAGACCTCAGGAGGCATCGAGTCCAGCCCCCTGCCCAAAGCAGGACCAGCCCAACTCAATCAGCCCAGCCAGGGCTCTGGCAAGCCGAGACTTAAAACCCTCTAGGGCTGGAGATTCCACCCCCTCCCGAGGGAACCCAGCCCAGCGCTTCCCCACCCTCCTAGGGAAATCGTTTGTCCTAAGATCCAACCTAGATGACCTACGAGGAGAGGCTGAGGGATTTGGGTTTGTTTAGTCTGCAGAAGAGAAGAGCGAGGGGGGATTTGATAGCAGCCTGCAACTACCTGGAGGAGGGTTCCAAAGAGGCTGGAGAGAGGCTGTTCTCAGTGGTGACAGATGGCAGCACAAGGAGCAATGGGCTCCAGTTGCAGTGGAGGGTGGGGGGGGGGGAGTGGAGGGAGGCGGGTCTAGGTTGGATTTTAGGACAAACGGGAAGGTGGGGAAGCACTGGGCTGGGTTCCCTCGTGACGGGGGGAATCTCCATCCCTAGAGGGTTTTGAGTTCCAGTTTGACCAAGCCCTGGCTGGGTTGATTGAGTTGGGTTGGTCCTGCTTTGGGCAGGGGGCTGGACTCGATACCTCCTGAGGTCTCTGCCAGCTCTGGGATTCTATTGCTTTGCACAGAGAGGCTGTCTCCACAGGCTGCTTAGATATCCCCGTCCATCCGGGGGGCTCCGCATACGCGTGTCTCTAATTCCATGGCCGCCCTCCCTGCCTTTGCTAATCCCATTCACTTTCCAGAAACTGGCTCGCTCTGCTGGCCTGGAATTCATTCACGTTTCCTACTAATAGCGCCGTGTGATAAAGCCTCCTGGCAGAACAGCTGTTCCACCCCAGCTGGCCCCGCACACGGGGATTCTCCATCCGCCTCTTAAACCCGCCAATAACACCCCCTCCAGCTGCCTAAAATCCCTCCGAGGTGGTCAAGAGACCATGGAGTCTCTCTAGCCAGCCAGAGCGCTGGGCCTGTGGATTCGACCAGCTGGCCACCCTGCTAGTGGCACAGAGACTAGGGAAAGGGCAAGAGGGCTGGCGTGGGAATAAAGAGGCTGGTAAGTGAATGGAGGACAGTGTGGGAATCGGTGAGAGAAACTACTGGAGCCAGAGAGGATTTGCGCCACGTTGTTAACCGAAGGGGCAGAGGCCGGGTCCTGTGCCTCTCCCCGGCTGCCCACCTGGCGGTGAATGGGAGGGGGATAGCTCGCAGCAGCGGGGCTTCAAGCTGCTCCGGGTTTGATGGGCTCTGCCCCTCACAAACTAGCTCCGAGTTTAGTCAGTGTCGAATCGAGAGCCCCAAGCCAAACACCCCTAAGCCGTGTGGAAGGTCTGAGCCGACACTGACCCGCCTTTCCTCAAGGGCCAAACCTCACACTTGGCTCCTCAGCTCTGAATGGAGTTGGAAATCCTGACCCTGGCTCAAGAGTAACCCCAGCAGGGCCTGGTGTGGGGGGCAATGCCATGCCAGACGCGGGGCACGGTGTCTGGTTCAGAGGGTGCCGCTGGCAGGAATGGCCAGGTTCCTAACACCCACAACAGCTGTGAAGAGCTAGGCCAGGCTGACCTTGGAATTGAGAAACAACCTGCTGGTTTAGCACAGCCTCCCTGCCTACGTGGGTCTGTTCCCACCCAGCGTATGTAGGTGTACCCACCACCAGGTCGATTTGAACTTGGAACCTCTGGAGCTTAGTGTAGGTGCCTCTACGACAGCTTGAGCTATAAAGCCAGCTGGCTCGCCACTTAGGCTGTAGAGCTCCCTTGTTCTTAGCTCTTGCCGTAAGTGGTCTCAGTGCCACTCATGGGACAGTGAACCCCACTAGGGCTACGTCTACACTGCAGGCTTCTTGCACAAAAACTTTTTGCGGAAGAGATCTTCCACAAAAATGTCTTGTGCAAGAGAGCACCCACACTGCATGGACGCTCTTGCGCAAGAAAGCTCCGATGGCCATTCACAGAATGGCCATCAGAGCACCTGTGCTTTTTTCCGATAGGGGTTTCTTGTGCAAGAAACCCCTGTTGTCCATCCACGTTTGCCTTTTTGTGCAAGAGCTCTTGTGCAAAAAGGTTTATTCCTCGTAGAAAGAGGACTAACGCTTGCGCAAAAAGCCCTGTCCTCTGACGATCTCCTGTGCTTTTTCTTGCACAAAAGCGCACTTGTCGTGTGGACGCTCTCGAGTTTTAAAAACTCTGCAGTGTAGACGCAGCCGAGGTGTGTGGGTTACACAGGCATTTCTCTTTTCCCTCTTCCGTTAATTTGCAGAGGCAGGAGATCACCCCCAAGTCTGTTGTCTCTTCCCGCCCTCTTACTAGAGAGTTCACCCGGATTTTTTCAGCGTCCCTCTTGCTGGTCTAACTGCGGGGGGAGGTTGCTCCCATAGCCAGACGAGAAAAGTTCTACCCCTCTCAGCCGCCCATACAATCACCAAATATCTGCTTCCCAAGGCAGTTGTCTGACCAGTCCATATTGCAGAGCGAGTCCTGCAGTCTAGGCCTGGCCAGGTCTTAGATGACCACTCTCTTCCAGGGAATCATAGAAATATCGGGCTGGAAGGGAACGTGAGGTCGTCTACCCCATTCCCCTGTGGGGCCAAGTAAATCTGGACCTTCCTGGACACGGGTTTATCCGACCTGTTCTTTAAAGCCTCCATCGACAGGGATTCCACCAGCCTGTTCCAGAGCTTAACTACCAGTGAGTTAGAAAGCTCTTGCTCCTATCTGCCCTAAATCTCCCTTGCTGCACGCTGAGTCCGTTCCTTCTTGTCCTACCCTCGGTGGACGTGGAGGTTCTCTAGAGCAGCCCTGCACACATCGGAAAGGTGCCTTGCACCGGTATATATAGCACCTTTCAGCAGAGGGTCTCAAAGCCCCTTTCCAAGTATGTCATTATCTGCCATTTAGAGGTGGGGAAGCTGAGACACAGAGGGGCAAAGGACAAGCCATGATCCCCTCCAGCATCTGGCAGAGTCAGGAACAGAACCCAGGCAGCTCTAATCATTGGACCATGCTGCCTCCCCAGGACAGCACAGGCCATTGCTACCACATCAATGGCCCCGAAGGTCTGGCCCCACTAATGCCAAGGCCTTATGAGAACCGTTTGCATCCCTGGTGTCTCAGTAAAGGTGCAGAGGGAAGGAGTTAAAATATTTCTAAACAGTTCCCCTTTGTTTGTGGATCGGACGCATTTTCCACCCAGCACTCAGCCAGCTGAGACACAAGCGACGTGTCTTTGTCGTTACTCAAGGCGACAGGACCTAGTCCGTATCTTGGCCCTCGTAGGACTCTCTCTGGTGTGGTGTCCAGCTGGCGAGAGGCAGGAGGCCAGGATTAGACCTTTTGGATGGTTGGTTGCTCCTAGGATTGCTCTGTCTCAGTCTCTAGTGGAAGGCTAGGCATTCGGGGGCGGGATTCACCAAGGGTACCTCTACACTGCGACACTATTTCGAAATAACTAGCACTATTCCGAAATAACGTATTCCGTGTCTTCACAGCAGGCAGTTATTTTGAAATAGTGTCAAAATACTGTCAAGCTGGAGGACTTCTTACTCCGACTCCTGTAACCCGCATTGTCTGAGGAGGAAGGGAAGTCGAAGGAAGAGCGCTCGATTTCGAAATAAGTGCTGCGGAGACGCTCCCAATTTCGAAATAAGCTACACAATCGACGTAACTCCGTTTGCGTAGCTTATTTTGAGGTAAGCCCTGCAGTGTAGATGCACCCACAGACAGTTAGGTGCCCCATGGGAGTTAGGCACCTAGATCCAACCATGGGGCTGCCAGTGGTGGACCTGAGGAAGTGTGCGGTGACTGGAGCACTCAGATTCTGGATCAACGCGCTCCCACGTGCCGGCCAGGCAGAGAAAGAGGCCACGTCAGCCAAGAGCTTTTAAGCAACACTCGTGGAGATGGGGGATTGGCCAGTCTTAGGGGATTGCAGTCATCCCCAGGGCCCTCAGAGGGGAGCAGAGTCCATCTGCAAAAGGGACCAAACTTGCCCCTACTGGGGCCCGGGACAGGCCCGTGTCCCACCTAGGAAAGGCAACGGGAGAGTTGGCAGGTTCAACAGCACCGCAGGCTGATTGCTAGGCAACCTGCGTGGCCGTGGCACCTGCGCTAGGCCCCTGCCGCCACCACCATGTAATTTCCTTCCCTCCTGTGAGCAAACAGGGCCGTGACTCGGAAGGCGGCGGCGACTCCCACGTGACAGCCGTGCCCTATGGACGTGGGGCTCTGCACAGGGATAAGCGGACAGCGTAAGTGTCCCCTCGTGCACGCTGAGCGCCCTGTTCCTCAGATCACGGCCTTGCGTGCAGCCGACTGCTGCCCCGCTCCCGCAACGCTCTGGGGTAACAGCAGTGGCAGCTCCCCGGGTAAAATGATGGGCTCGCAGGGAGCTGTTTCCGCTCAAGAGGGAGGTCTTGGAGTCATTGTGGATAGTTCTCTGAACACACCCGCTCCATGTGCAGCAGCTGGCAGAAAAGCAAACCGAACGTTAGGAATCACTTAAAAACGGATAGAGAATAAGATGGAAAATCTCATATTGCCTCTCTATAAGTCCGTGGTACGCCCAAATCTTGAACACTGTGTACAGATGTGGTCGCTTCATCTCAAAAAAGGGATCCTGGTAATTGAGAGAGTTCAGAAAAGGGCAACAAAAATGATGAGGGGTTTGGAACGGGTCCCATATAAAAAGAGATTAATAAGACTGGGACTTTTCAGCTTGGAAAAGAGACGACTAAGGGGGGATGTGATAGAGGTCTATAAAATCATGACTGGTGTGGAAAAAGTAAATAAGGGAAACGTATTTACTTGTTCCCATAACACAAGAACTAGGGGTCACCAAATTAAATTAGTAGGTAGCAGGCTTAAAACAAAAGGATGTATTTCTTCATGCAGCACACAATCAACCTGTGGAACTCCTTGCCAGAGGATGTTGTGAAGACCAAGACTTTAACAGGGTTCAAAAAAGAGCTAGATACATTCGTGGAGGTTGGGTCCATCAATGGCTATTAACCAAGAGGGGCAGGGAGGGCGTCCCTGGCCTCTATTGGTCAGAAGCTGAGAATGGGCAACAGAGGAGGGATCACAAGATGTTTCCCTGTTCTGTTCCCTCCCTCTGGGGCCCTTGGCATTGGCCGCTGTTGGCCGACCGGACACTGGGCTGGATGGAGCTTTGGTCTGACCCAGAGTGGCCGTTCTTATGTTCTTAGTGAAATACCCCCGCAAACATACAAGTCTCCCGCATGGCTGATACAAGCATCAGCTGACCAATATTTATGCTAATGGTCAGGCCTGATGAAGCAGATCTTTGTATGGGCCATCAAGCTGCACTCAAAAGGAAGCTATGAGGCAGCATCCGACATTGCAGACCAAGCCAGGGGCACAGGACAGAGGAAAGCGGGAGGGAGGGAAGGAAACCTCTGTCGGACAGGAGTCTGCGAGTAAGCTGGCCTCCGAATCCTGGCTTTCTCCATCTTTGGCAGGAGAGGACACGGTTTAGTGGTGCCATTCGGACAAGGGCCATTACAGCTGATAAACAATCCCTTCCTGGCTGGGGCGATTAACACGAAAACCTGCTCCGGTACGGAGTGCAGTAGGGACACGAGAAGCATCAACGCATTGCCCGTGTGCCGTAGGGTTGCCAGGTGCCCGGCATTTTCACCTCCTGGCCGGGGAAAAAAATCAGAAAATACCCAACATCTTAGGTGTCCAGTATTTTCTGAATTTTCTTACCAGACAGGAGGCGAAAATACCGGACACCTGGCAACCCTGCCGGATATCCCGCTATCGGTCTGTCTTAGGGCTAGACACTGATACCCATCCCCCTCCTGGCTGAGAGCGTTCCGTGTAACAGCGATAGCCACGATCCACAGGGGCTTTGTCGAGGTGCTTTGCTCCCTTTACAGGGTGAAAACTGCGGCCCTCGGCGGTTTCTTCTTCGTGGTTGGCTGGTTCTTCGATTTGTTTGTTCAGGGTTTCGTTGTTTACTGGGGGGGGGGGCAGGGAGACGTTGGCCGCAGACGGGTGTGCGGGTTGAGAGGCTCGTTCTTGCTGTGGCGGACCCACGAGGAATATACTTTGTGCCGTTTGTCATTTGTTAATCGAGTGAAGGAATGAAGGAACAAACCCCTTCACTAGTGCTGCAAGGGGAGCTCTCTGACACAGACAAGGGGTAGGGAAAGGAGGGACGAGGAGCACGACAAAGGAAACGTGAGTCATGTTGATTTAGGGGTAACTTTAAATTGAGACTAAAGGCTCGTTGATGGGGCAGTCACAGGGCGCTACTGCAGCTTATGTCTCGCCTGCTCTGCAGTTTAGGCCCAGCTGAGCTCTGGGCTCCTGTTCTTATACTTCTGGCCCCGCCTTCCTACTTCCTGTGGGTGGGGCTGGGTGACTGGCCCCGCCCACCATGGGGTCCTAGGTAGTCCCTCCCCTTCCGGGTCCAAGGGAGGCAAAGCTGCCTCACTACAGGGGGATCCAGGTTGGAGATTAGGACAAACTATGTGCCTAGGAGAGTGGGGAAGCACTGGGAGGAGTTCTGGGGGGCGGGGGAGTCTCCATCCCTAGAGGGCTTTAAATCCCGACTTCACAGAGCCCTGGCTGGGCTGATTGAGTTGGGTTGGTCCTGCTTCAGGCAGGGGGCTGGACTCAATGCCTCCTGAGGTCTCTGCCAGCCCTGGGATTCTGTGATATAGGAGGAGGGAGAAAAATTGTTCCCCGTGGCCTCTGAGGCTAGAACAAGAAGCAATGGGCTTAAACTGCAGCAGGGGAGGTTCAGGTTGGACATTAGGAAAAACTTCCTGCCTCTCAGGGTGATTAAACACTGGAATAAATTGCCCAGGGAGGTTGTGGAATCTCCATCGCTGGAGATATTTAAGAGCAGGTTGGCCAGACATCTATCAGGGATGGTCTAGGAGAACTGGGTCCTGCCGTGAGGGCAGGGGACTGGACTTGCTGACCTCTCGAGGTCCCTTCCAGTTCTAGTGTTCTAGGATTCTACATTTTGAAAGCCATGAAGGTGCCCGTGTTGTGCTGTTGTGTGTCTGGAATATTATCCCATGTTCACAGGCGGGAGTGCGTCCCCCAGCCTGGCGTGAAGGCTGACTGACTCTCTCCCTGACTCCAGTCATAAAACCTGCAGGGACATCCTGGAGAGTGACGATGCCTTCCGATCTGGGCTGTGCATGGTGCCTGAGGAGCTCTGCTACCGAGAGGACTCAGCGTCCCCCCTACGGTTGCCAGATGGTTTCAGAAAAAATACTGAAAAAAAAAACCCCATGCCAGGAAAAAGTTTGTTGAGCAAAAAAAAAAAAGGACCCCGAGAGTTGTTAAGCCAAAAAAAAAAAAAAGTGGCCCCTTTAAAAACCGTGTGTGAGGCTTTGCCATCTTGCCATCTTGCCTCCCTGCACCAGACAGAACAGCTCCCTGTGGAACCCGGTAAGCACTGGGGTTGCCAGGCTGCCTCCATATTGAGCCGGACAGCCCGGGATTTTTGCCTCCTGGCCAAGAAAAAATCAGAACGTACCCGACATTTTAGGTGTCCAGTATTTTCTGAATTTTTTTACCGGACAGGAGGCGAAAATACCAAACTGTCCGGTTCAATACCGGACACCTGGCAACCCTACGTCCTCCGGCTGAGTGCTCGTCTCGCCTTCTGGGGTGCTTTGGAGTTCCTGAGCGCCTCTGCAAGGGCCAAGGAGGCTGCAGGGAGCCCAGCTCCATGGCAGACCCTCTGTGGCATTTGGAAGCACAGCTGCTAATTCCTCCCTGGTTCTGGACACACCACAGGCCGCTGTTAGGGGCCCTGCCTGATGCTTCTATAGGGGCCGTACTGTGGGTGGAATCGTCCCTCCTGCTAAAGCAAAGCAAAGTCAATCAGACATTCCCCCCCCCCTTTTCCCTCAGGGGCTCGTATCCCCAGGACTTAGGAAACGCACAGAGCCAAAAAATAAATAGTAACGTCGCGCCAAATGGAAAACTGAGAACAGCACCATTGCCCCCGCCCAGAGCCTCCCTCGGCGAAGCTCCTGAGCATCTCGTGTGATGTGCCCCAACGCTAACCGGATTCTGGAGCGTGACCCTGTGAAATTCCAGGCTGATTGGGCGAGGCTCAAATTTGGCCTTTCTTGTGGGAAATTAGCTTCCGACTTAACTATATAGGGACCATGTGACTCTCTAGCCTCCTTTCCGTGCAGCTGACGAGTTTCGAGGTGGGGATAGAGGCAGGGATGTATTGGGATGCGGCAGAGAGTTTAAGAACTTGGCCCCAAGTGGGACTGTGAACCAGCTGGGAGTAGAACCGCTGGAGAACGGTGCCCCTCCTGCACCGCCCAGCAGCCAGGAGGCAAGGGCAAAGGCCCAGGTGACCTGCGGTTAGAGTGTGCAGATCTAAGGAGCCCGGCCTGTCCTCAGCGAGATGATATTCACACGCCCAGTTGTGCCTGGACTCATTCGTTAAACACGACAGATGGAAAGCTCTGCTCGTCTCCTGCCTGGGCTAAAGTGGGGGGGTTATTCTGGGGCGCAGGAGGCGAGGAATCCCAACAGAGAGAGAGCTACAAGGCAGGCCTATGTGACCATCGGTGCATGCAACAGACGCCCACGGCCGTGGGCGCTGCACCTTGTTAAAGGGCCAGCCCAGCGGCAGTTCTGTGGCTAGTGAACCATGTGAAAGACCCAGATACAGGTTCCAGCTCCGTAGGCCGGCTGCCTGGAAGGACAGCGAGCACGAAGCCTGATCCTTAAGAACTTTAAAAAACCCCATTGGCCCTAAAAAGCCGTGGTTCTCCGCCCGGCGTATGTGCACCCCTGGGAGTCCACAGCCGTCTCCCGGGGACCCAGCAATTCATAAGTACTTACCTAGGGTTACAACAGGCTACAGAAAAAGCACCAGCCAAGTCCACGCCAGCGAGTGGTTTGTCCTGTGCTTGGCGCCAGACGCTGCAATGGAAGCACAGTGTTCACTGCTGCTTGATTTCGTTCCTGGCCTCAGCGGGGGGGGGCCTCCCGTGCCACTGGCTGTCTCTGAAGCGGTACAGTGGGAGCCCATAAGGCTGAGGTGGTTCTGGGGGGTACGGAGGGGTGTGGTGATGGGTTTAATTAAATAATTGTCCGTCCATTGTTCTTCTATCCAACCTCTTTAAATCTCTGAGCCCTGTGCTACGTAGCAAGACAGGCAGCTATTTTGTGTTCTGGCAGGCTGGCATAGAGGAGACACGTGCCCTGTGCCCTCCCGGGGAGACTTTATTTGTGTTCTTTCTTGCTTCCTTTGTTCTGTCAGTAGATACATGCGGTGGCTTGGCAGAGGGTTCTACTTTCAGTAGATAACAGGATAGTCACAAGGCTCACTTTGGCTGTCGGTGGTGGGTAGATCGTGCAACCCCCACTTTACAGATGGGGAAACTGAGGACGAGAAAGGGGACAGTGGCTCACCCTCGTCCACACTGTGGGTAAGCACCAGAGCTGGAGTAGGTCACCGAAGTCAGATTCTTAGTCACGGGCTGTAGCTACAGGAGCCGCCTTCCTTTGCCCCCCCATAACACCTCGTTCCTGGGGGGCTGCATTGTCTTAACAGTGTCTTGATCATCTTGTAAGCCCTCCCAGAGTGCCAGACCACAGCCGCTGTGCACCAGGGGCCGAGCAGCGATGGACCGGCGCTGAGGGCCAGCGAGGCAGACGGGCACAGGCTGGTACGGCGACATGGGACATCCTCGTGCCCTAGTGCCAGAGCTGCGCAGAGCTCTCCCTCCTCCTCCTCCCGCACGGCTCCTCCTGGCCTTGGGCAGCCGCGGGAGAGGGGCAGCCCGTTTAGCAGCTGTTGTGCCGCTGCGCTTCTGCTCGGCTGCCTCCCAAGCGGCAGCCAAATGGCTCGCTTTGCAGCCCGACTAGCGAGCGCTGGATGACGCGCGGCGCCACTGGGCTAATTGCAGCACCACTCGGCTGCTCCCGTCTCGCGGGCCGCGGTGGCTCTGGCGGCCTTTGACACGCCCCTCCTGCTCCACTGCGGGGAAGCCCACTCCGGCTACCGCCCAGGGGGGTTGGCTAGGAAAGGGGCTGCGGACCCTTCTCAAAGCCGGCTCCTGGGGGCTTCCTCACGGGATGAAGGAAAGCTGGGCTGGGAATTTCGTGAGACTGGAGGCTAAGAGAACAGGACGCCAGCGGCGTGAGTGGCTGTCGCCCGGTATGCTGGTTGTTCACTTCCACACACACGGATTGAATCTGAGCCTGTGCTGGTCTGGTTGCGTCTTTCCCCTCACTTAGCACGGGTGCATGTGACCACACAAGACATCTGGGAATGGAGAATCGGGCCCGGGGTCTCCTAGATTCTCTTCCCCGCCTCAGGAGGGAGTCTGTGTGACGTTAGTGCTCCTGGGGTCTGTTCCTAGCTCTGCCACCGACTCACCGCATGGCCTTCGCCAAGTCACTCAAGCTTGCTCTGCTTCTGGTGCCCTGTTTGTACAAAGGTCTCAATGCTTTTGAACTAGATGTCAAGGCTGTTGGAAGGTTTCATTAAATAATCCTTTGTAAAGTGCTGCTTGGCGGCTGTGAAGGGGTGAGTCGGTTCATGGCCTTTCACTGCTACCAAAGAAGACCAGCTTGTGTTGCAGCAGGGAGTTTAATAAAGAAAGGGGCTTCCCCAGTGAGAAGTCATTGATTGCTGTATAAGGCCTGGCTCCTTTGTGTACACGTCCTCACACTGCAAAGACGCTGGACTCAAAATGCTCTAGAAGGACAAAATATTATTAAGAGGGTTGGAGGCACACTCCTTGCTGCCATGAAACCCTGTAGCCATGAGTTCCACAGGTTAATCCTGTATTGTATATGAAAAAGTCTTGTTATCAGTTTTAAATATGTTGCCCTCCAGTCTTGTTGAGTATCCTTTGTTTTTTTGTTATAGAATCATATACTATTAGGGCTGGAAGGGACCTCAAGAGGTCATCAAATCCTGTCCCCTGCCCTCATGGCCGGACCAAGCACCATCTAGAAAGATAATTCCTGACAGGTGTCTGTCTAACCTGTTCTTAAATATCTCCAATGATGGAGCTTCCACAACCTCCCTAGGCAATTTATTCCAGTGTTTGACCACCCTGACAGTTAGGAAGTTTTTCCTAATGTCCAACCTAAACCTCCCTTGCTGCAATTTAAGCCCATTGCTTCTTGTCCTATCAGAGGTTAAGGAGAACAATTTTTCACCCTCCTCCTTGTAAACACCCCATTAGGTCCTTGAAAGCTGTTATCATGAAAGCTGTTTGGGGTAAGCAGAAATAGCAGTGCCTGATTTACCTTGCATATACCGTTAAGGATGTCAGAAATAAGGCTGTCCTTTACATGAAGGATGCCCATTAAGGCCACGTGACTTGAGGACATGTCAGTTAAGGTTGCCAGTTAAGGTTTCATGCTTGAGTGGGTTAGCCATGCAGAGCTGGCTTTATGCATTTAGCAATACTGAAAGGCTTCTCTAGAACTTTAACAGCTGGGGGCATCTTGAAAATAACGGAACAGCCTCTTGTTCTTATGAAAAGGAGGAAATTAAAAGCCAAAAAATTGTGTTACATTTGCTCAAAATTAAGGCACTGAGCACTCAAGTTAGAGTTTCTTCTGCAGCATTAGCGCCATCCTGTTGCATATTCTATGTAAAATAACAAAATAACATCCGCAGCGATACCGTAAGGAATTTATTTAGTGAGGAAAAAGAGGAAAGGGAGATAGATATTCTATGGGGCAGATTTTCACAACACCTCAACCCCCCATGAGGCATTTAATGAAGTGGCCAGATTGAATTCCCTTCACTCATGTACCTGATGAGCAGAAGAGTCTTTGAAAATCCAGCCTGAAACATCCAGGAAGCTAGCACTGTGCTAGAAACCTTATGCCAGGGAGTTTCCTGGCTTGATGCCTCATCCTTTAGCACTCCCGGAATGTGAGTTTAAAAATAAATTAAATGCACCAAAAAAAAGTAGGGCTTCAAGTAGGTTCTTAATTAGCATCTATCTCCAGAGACCATGCAATTATGGGCAAGGCCATAATATCACCATAATGAGCTAATAATTAACCTGCCCTGTACTTCTCCTCTCAGATCCGCACATGCCTGATCTGAAATTCATTCCAAACGCTTAGGCACGCGGTACGGGGCCTGGGCTCTGCAGGGGAGATCCATCCACGTTGCTGCTTCTGGAAGTCCCTGTCTGGAGCTGCACACTGAGCTGAGAGGAGAAGCCGCTGGCAGTGAAATCCCCTCCAGAAAAGGGTTTAAAGGAGAGTTTGGTTGTGGGGATTCATCGCCCAGCTGCGCAGAGGTGCCAGGCTCGCAAGAGACCGTAGGGCCTACTGGTGGGGCACGTCTTGGAGGTCAGTGTATTTGGTTTACAGTCATGCTGTGACTCCGTGTGTAAGAGATCAGACCTGGAAATATATGAGAAGCCCAACGCCCCTCCCATTCCCCCACCAGTAAATCATGGAGACAAGAGGGGGATTGACCTTTCAGTACCTGTCTCGCCCTGAAGGGGGCACCAGAGTGGCTCTTGCATCCCACCATGCTCTAACCCTCAGTGCAAGGAAGTGCCCCCATGCTGCCCCATGGGGCATTACCGGGGCCTGGCACATGCCCCCAGCGGGCAGAGCCTCACTCCATCCCGGCCGTTATAGATGTGCAGTGCCCCTTCCATCCCAGTGCTTCACCTTGTGTCTCTCATCCGCAGGCCTCAGCGTGCTTCTAAAAGGGGGCGAAGTATCATTGTGCCCATTGTACAGATGGGGACTAACAAGGCCGAGCGTGATCGGTCCGGGGTCACACAAGGCAGGGGCAGAACTGGGATTGGATTCCCGGTGAACCGTCTCCCAGCTCTGTGCCGTGGCCCCGGCCGAGAGGAGCTCCCAGTGGCTGTCTAACAGCGCTGAGCCGCACTAGGCGTTGGGTCAGGACCTGGGGTCTGTTTCTCCTCCAGCAAACCGTGAGAGGAGCTGCTGTGCCCTTTGCTCTGTTATCTGGGGCGTAACGATGCACCAGGTGCTGTGTGCCCCTGGAGCCCTTGCTCCAAGCCCGTCATCTAACCGGGTACAATAATCTGGGCCCGTTTGCTGCTTTGCCACGAGGCTCATCTGGCCCCTACGGTAACCAAAGCTAGGGTCCGGTTACCAAGCTCTCGTCCATTACGCACCCAGCAGAGAAACCCGCAGCCAGGGCAGCATGGCGGGGGGGCGCTGTGGCTCTCTCCCCTTTGGACTGGAGACAATGAAATGGCAAATGACTCTGCAGGCAGGCGCTGACGCGCCCCACCCGAGGAAGAGCTGTCGTGGCCCATTTACCTGCTGCTCCCCCGGGACTGGGCTCTCGTCTGTCTCAGTGTAGCGCAGGAGGGACTGCTGGGAAATCGGGGGATTTACCCAGCCATCGACGGATGCCGGATTGGGATTAGGGTTGTTAAATATCGGTTAATTGAGTAGTCGTGTAACCTCATGAATCCTTATCAGTTAATTGACTATTCTGTAATCCCCGGGGGTGGGGGTGGCAGCCAATGCGCTCCCGAGGAGCCCCCTCCACTCCACACTGCTCCCTCTGTATCAGAGGCAGCAGCATGGGGTGCCAGGTGAGAGCAGGTCTGCGAGGGGAGCTAGTTTAAAACCCAGGCTCCCGTGCAGACTGGCTGCCTGTCGCCCGGCACTGATACAGAGGCAGCAGCGCGGGGTAGCCACAGCCCCCATCGGGGAGTTGAGCTCCTGGACCTGGCGCTGCCGGCCCGCCTGGCTGCTTACACACTTCCAATGTAGATCCAAGCTCGGACTGAGCTGGGCTGCTGGCCAGCCTGCTAAAAATGTCACTGGCAGGGGGCAGGGGAATGCATCGTCTGTAGCATTCACTGATACGCTCGTCTTGTCGGTTAATCGACTCCACTGTTACATCCCTGCCGGGGACCGGCATGGGCACCGTGTGCCTGGCTCCAGATTCGGCTCCGAACACCCGTGTGCAATCCCATTGCAATCGGGGGTGGGGTCACAGGCTGTCTCGAGGTGCAGCCGTATGCTGGCGTTCTGCATGCCCCCGGGAGGCGCGTTTCCGGTCGTGCGTGTGCTTATCGCCATGGCTCTGCTAAGCAGCTTCCAGCACCCCTCCCCACCTCTCTTCCTTTGGGAAGGGCCCTGAGGGGGAAGGTCCAGACTCTTTTTGGAAGCAGCAGCAGCCCCAGCGGTTTCCATTCCTGCCAGGGCCCCGCTGCAAGCAAATAGACACACGGGCAGGAACCCAGCTCGTCTGAGCCAGCAAGGCCCTGAGTCACCGCCGGGCTCCGCTGCCAGGGACCCCCGGCTCCACAGAGGCGCCTGCTCAGGAACACGGCGCCGCAGCTCAGTGGCAGCTGGCACAATGGGAAGCACAAACAGAGAAAACCAACAGTTGTTGCCTTTAATAGCACTGCTGCCACAACTCAGGGCATGAGCTTTGGGCAGCTCTTAATGTCAGTCTGTCCATCCGTCTCCTTCCGCGCCGTCTGTCCATCCATCCCCA
>JANRFK010006656.1:11563775-11574442 GCA_030068395.1 Apalone spinifera | reverse complement strand
CCCCCACAGCAGGGAGCCCATGGTGCTCCTGCCCCATGGCCCTCACCCCCGTGAGGCTGGAGCGCCTGTGCCGGCTTCCTGCTGCAGGGGAGGGGGGAGCCTCGCGGGGCAGATCCAGCAGATCCGTGCACCGTCGCTCCCCCTCCACCCAGCTGGGGGAACGGCAGCGCAGGAAACCGCCCGGCTGGAGGCTTTCCCTACTGCTCCCGTTGGTTGCAATCACAGCCAATGGGAGCAGCAGGGGGCGGTGCCTAGCAGCGGTGGGAGGCAAGAGCCAGGTAAGCACCCTCCCATCTCCAGACCCTGCACCTCCCCCCCTCCTGCCGAGACCCCGCACCCCTAGCCCACCTGGCCAGACCTGCTCCCATTTTGTCATGGTGGGTGGTTGGCCGGCAGAATGAGGAAGGGCTGCGTTGGGCAGGGTGGGCCGTGGGCCAAAAGGACTGAGACTCCCTGGGCTAGACTCAGCCTCCTGCAAACATCCCCTGCACGGGGAGGGGGGGGAGAATGGGGGAAGGGCAGCACGCTGCTGGGGAAGCACGAGCCAGAGAGCACACTGCTGAATGGGGAACGTCCCCTCCCCCGCCTGCAATGGGCCGGGAGGTCCCCGAGTAAGGGCTACTCCTGCTCCCGCCTGGGCCCGTCCAGCAGCCGGCACGTCCGACGGGGCTGGGATTTGTGGCCATGCTGCCGCCGGCTGGGGAGAAGCAGCAGAGCCCGGGCAGGGGGCGCCCGGTGGGTCTGCTTCTGCAAAAGCAGCGAGGAGGCCGGTGGCGCCCGGGGCGGTGGGTGTGACGTGGTTGGGGGGCTGGCTACTCTAGTGGCCCTAAGCCCACTCTGGTTGGATATTCACTGGTCGCTAGGCTTGGGCTGTGGGCTGTGGCTTACCCCTACTGGCCTCTGTCTGTAAGCACTGCCCAGCGGGGGGTGGCCCCGGAGGGCCCCCATACTGTGACGGTGCGTTGGGGAGCCCCCCGACCCTGCACCCACGTCCGCAGCAAGATGGGACTCCACCAGCCAGTAGCATAGAGGGGGTTATTGCTGCTCCGAGATACAGCGCGGCATGGGACCGATGCAGGCGTGAGAGGACGGGCCAACAGCCCTAGTTCCCCTGGGGGAAGGGGTTACAGCCCTAGTTCCCCTGAACCCCCCTACACTGGTTAGTCTGCTTCCTCCATGCTTCCCAGGCTCTCCCTGCCCCCTCCCCAAGCTCCACCCTTCCTTTGGCCAAACCCCTTCCCTGCTCAGATGAGAACCGGTTGGGCCATTGTCCATGACATGAGGGCCCTGGGGCGACCCCCCGCTGGGCGGTGGTTTCAGATAGAGGCCAGTAGGGGTCACCCACAGCCCAAGCCTAGCGCCCAGTGAACGCCCAATCAGAGTGGGCCTAGGGCCACTAAACAGCCCCCCAACCATGTCACAGTGGGTAGGAGAGGTGGGGAAAGGCCTGGCCCTGCCCACGCTCCGCCCCCAGAATGCCTAACCGAGTGATGCTGCCCCCAATTGCCCACCCTCCCCATAGTGCTGGGGAGGAGCCTTGGCTCCCATAGGGGGCGGGGCCTGAGCAGAAGGGGTGGGGCTTGTGGCGGGGCTGGGGGCTTGCCTCCCTCCACCCTGACTTCACCCGCAGCCCATGTGGCACCTTAGAGACTAACATGCTGTCGTCGTTTTAGCACCGAAAATGGCCCCACTAGCAAACTTCCCACGCCCCAGCCTCCTTGCTAATTGGAGGCCATCACCACGGCCTCAGGCCTCACCACTTCCCCTTTCCCCGAGTTTCCCTTTCAAGCTGGCGGGGCATGGAGCTTGGCCTGATCTCCCCTTTCCCTCCCAACAGAGAGATCAGAGCAGCCAGAAGAATGAGCAGCACTGAGCCCCCCTCCCCAAGGCAGGACGGGGGGGCGGGCGGCTCCCCCTGGCACAGCCCCCCAGGATATCTCATTTACAGCAACGTCGGTGAGTGGGCTCCTGCCAAGCTGGGACCCGGGCGACCGCTCACCATGCAGAGCGGGGGGCAGCCAGTCACACCCCCGGGCAGCCAGTCACACCCCCGGGCAGCCAGTCGCACCCCCGGGCAGCCAATCGCACCCCCGGGCAGCCAGTCGCACCCCCGGAGCCCTGGGCTGCACCAAGGACTTGTAAATCTGCAGGGGTCTTACTGGAGCCCTCTGGGGCTGAGTCCCGGCCAGCTCGGGGCTGGTACATTTGCAGGGAGTTAAGCCTTGTGCACCTGGAGAGAGACAAACAATAATTGCTCCTCCAGGGCCACCAGTGGGGGCAAAGAACCCCCCGGATCTGCACAGCTTAGCCCCACTGGCCCCGGGCTTGGCTGCCTGCACATCAGCATGGGCACACCACGGAGGCACCAATGGAGCAAGCTGAGAGCCCCCCAGCCACCTCCCCTCTTGGTCCCTCTTGCTGGAAACGCCCAGCTAGGTCCATAGCTCCTCCATGCCCCATCCAGAATGGGCCAGCCAGCCTGGGCCTTCCCTGCCCCGCAGGCCAGAGCGGGGAGGATGGGTGGGCAGGCGAGGGCCATTTGCAGCATGGAAGGCACCGAGGGGACGGAGCTATTGGGGCAGGAGGCCCGGGGCGGGACATAGACCCGGGGGCTGCCCAGTGCAGCCTCCCTACGTGCCTGGGAAGCACCTCAGCGGAGGTGACGGCTGCCTAAGCTGTGCTTGTTCCTTTGCAGGAGAAATGCGGACGCACTGGGCGCCGGCCAAGACGAGCCGCGGGGAGTCGTCCACCACAGCCAGCGCTGACCCGCTCCCGCCGCCCCTGCCCAAGAAGCAGCTCAGCAGAGCCAGGTCCTTGCCAGAGATGCAGGTCTGTCCCTTCTCCCCATGCCAGGGCGCCCACTTCCCCACGCCCCCGGGCGCCCACTACACCCTCCCCGAAGGCGCAGTGGCCGACAGGGGCGGCCGCAGCTACTCCGAGTCGGCGGAACATCCTCTCGGCGACCCCAGAAGGTACCTGCCCACGTCCCAAAGCCGGGGCGACTCTGAGCCCTGGGGCACCCGGGGTAAAACCCCCCCTGGCGGTGGCCCCACACACCCAACCTTCGCTACTCCCGATGGGGAGCTGCTCAGCTTCTTCCAGGCCCTGGAGAGCACGGCCACCGTCCAGGAGAAGGTGATGGCATGCCACCAAGCGGCCTTGGTGCGTCTCACAGCCAGGACGCAGGCGATCCTGGGAAGGCAGGAGGAGCGGCAGCTGGTGGGAGCAGAGCTCGCAGGAAAGAAGTGGGCAGATTTCACGCTCTTAGAGACAGAGCCCTGCTGTGAAACCAGAGAGGCCTGGTACTACCGTGTCTGCTGCGCCTCTGAGCCACGCCGGCCAATCCTCGCTGCCAAGGTAACACGGGCCAGTCCTGAACCCGGACAGCGCCCAGATCCGTGCGGCTCCCAGACCGAGCACCTCCGTGGAGAGCAGGGTTCTGGCCCCGCACGGTGCTCCCACTTGAACGCCGGGCTGGTCACGGGCTGGTCGGCAGTCAGGTGTGATGGTGACTATCAGGTTACGGGGAACCGGCGAGGGCTCGCAGTCGGAGCCACCTCGCTCATGCTGGGGAAGCTGATCCAGCCCGGTTGCGGTCGGACCCCCTGCCTGCTCTCCTCTGACTCAGCCGCCCCCAGCCCAGCCCTGGAGTATGGGGGGGGGGCAGACCCCCTGTGCCACGCAGCACGTCAGATCTCCCTGGTGCGCCGAAGGGTCTCCAGGGTGCGCAGAGTCGCAGAGCGGAGCGTGGGGCCTAGGGCCGGGCCGTGGCGGGGGGGAGCCTGGGCGGACGGGTTGGGTTCTCCTGATCACCCCCGGCTGACGGCGCGTTGCCGTTTCTCGCCCCAACAGGTCCACAAGTCCTGCCCCCGCAGTCTCTCTGTGCAGATGTCCGTGGGGGCTCATTTCAACATTCAGCAAGTGCTTGGCCACTTCACTGACTCCCCCCCCAAGGACCTCGTGCCTGGGGCAAGGCCGGAGAAGCTGGGCCGGCTCCGTCCTGGAGAGGATGAGGGAGCCGTTTCTGCCGGCGTGTCCCCTCCCCTGACCCAGGTCGCTCTCTCTCCTGAGGTGCCTTATCAAACCCTGGCTGATTTTGTGCGGGGCTCCTACACGCTCCACAGCTCCCAGCCCGGCCCCTACGAACGCCTGGCGTGCCTCCTCCTGCTGCAGCTGTGCACGGGGCTGGAGCACCTCAAGCAGCAGCAGGTGGCCGGCGCCGACATTCACATGGAGAACCTGCTCTTGGTGCAGTGTCCGTCTCCACCCCGGGGCCGGCGGGACGAGACTCCAGTCGCCACGCTGCCGCTCCCAAGGCTGGTCGTCAGCGACTTCTCGAAGGCCACGGGGCAGAAGAAATCTGTGGCCCGAGACCCAGATCGAGGCAGCACGGCCCCCACGTGGCTCTCGGTGGCTCGCTTCCAAAGCACCGAGGGGCTCCAGTTGGGCAAGCTGGTCTACGAGATCCTGCACCTGCCTGACCCCCTGCAGAAGGCCTCAGGACTCAGGAGCGGTGACCTCCCCGCTATCCCAGCCCGGTCCACCTACTCCCGGGGACTCCAGACCCTGGCCAGCCTGCTCCTCCACCCAGATCCCCGCAGGAGCCTGCCCGTCGAACAAGCCAAGGCCGTGCTGCAGATCTTGCTGTGGGGACCACGCCAGGAGCTCTTTCCCAGCAACCAGCTCACTTCCGTCCTGCTTCAGAACTGGGTGGCCATCAAGAGGGCGCTGCTGCTGCTGAGCTTTGCGGAGAAGGCGCCCGAGGCTGCGGCGAGCGTGGGGCTGGAAGAATGGCTGTGCTGCTGCTACTTCACGGAGACCTCGGCGCACGCGCTGCTCTGCACCCTCCGGACCCTGCATGTCTCAGACAGCTCGGGGGCGTGCTAGCCCCGACAGCATGTCCGTCACATCCCAAATACCTGGATCCGCTTGGTCCTCCGGCTGGGCTCAGCCCTTCATCCCTCAGAGGACAGTCTGAGTTTTCTGCAGCTAATTGGGGGGAGTCTTCAGACTTTTAGGACTCGGGTCCTGTTTGCTTTAGAGTTTCCGTGGCCCTTTGAGAACAGGGCCAGCGGCGCCAGGGACAGCTGGACTGGAGCTCTGGGGTGGAATGTGCCTCCTTGCTCCTGGCACACAGAGGGACTGGGCTGCTCGTCCAGCGGCTTGCACCCTTAAGGACCCGGCCCTACTCCCGTGGACTCGCACTGCACCGCAGCCAGACCCTAAACATCTGCCATGCGTATTTCTGGAGGGGTTCTCCTGGATAAACCTCATGCTGTTTACTGCTCCTATCCCAGCCCTCCCATCTGTGCAACCTCCCATCCCATCCAGGTTCACGCCTTCTTCATCCCGGGGACTTCAGGGACGTGCTGTTTACACCTCTAGCCTCCCCTCCGACTCGTCAGGGATTGTGCAAAATAAGATGGAGCTTTTGAACTCCTCTCAGTGACACCCTGGTAGACAACCCCCCGCACCTGTGCACTTTGCAGGGTACTTACCGTGGTTTAGCCTCCTTCGGCCAATTTTCAGGCCATGATTCAATATTTTGTACCAAATTCCCTGGAGTTGGTCTGGAAAAACGTTCTCCCTGAGGGCCAAATGTTCCACGTGGTCATCTGAGTAAGGGTTAGTGGATTGGACCCTTAGACACAAAATCTTCCTTGAAGCACCCACCCCCTCCCCATAGCCACTAATTATATCGCTTTGCTTTAAAACTAGATTCTAGTGTGCCTTAATGGTTACATGATTAAGGAGAAATATGGTGCATCTGATAGACTTGCTCTATTGAGGACTGATGGTTGCATAATTATTACTATGGAGAACATATTTCAAAGGGGAAAATTACCAACCTTACTGCAGAACACCTTCAGTAAAACCCGGATCCTGCTGAATCTCACTCGCTGTGCATTGATAGTCTTACTTGCTATGACATTAGCGCTCCAGGTGACATGTCCAGGGAGACCGATAAAGCCAAGCATCATTGCTCAGCGGTTAGGTATAATAGCCTAGATCAGCAGTGGGCAATTTGCAGCCCTGGGGCCGCAGGTGGGTTCTGTGCATGGCTTACGAGACATTTTGTTACCCTTGCCCATGAGCTGGGTTGCCAGATTCCGCTGGTTCCCATCCACCCAGGTTTTTTTGCTACCGGTGCTACTAAAGGGACATGCCAGGGCCCGTGCACTCCCTCTGCAGCCAAAGCAAAACCACCCTGTCCCAGGGACTGGTTAAGGCCCTTATCACGGCCCATTGAGAGGAAGGAAGGCCACTTATGCAGCCCCCTCTCCAGCCTGGGCTGCCCATCGCTGGCCTAGAGAGCATGATGAACGGTTTGGATTTGTTTGGGGCTAACCAGAGGGGTGGCTCTGGGGAAGGACTTCAGAAACCCAAGCACCCCCGAGCTCCCCATCAGAACCAGCCTGCTGAGCGGACCTGTGGGGCCACATCTACACCAGGAAACTAGTTTGAAACTATGAAATTCGACTCTAATGCATTTGAACTTGTGTGTCCTCACCACGGGGACGCATCGACTGTCGTCTGAGGCAAGCGCCGTTAATGTGGATGCGCTGCCTCAGACTCAGAGCCCAGGAAGCGCTGGGGAGCTGCAGGCCTCCCAGAGGCCAATTTGTTCGAATTAGCGCCACCGGGGTATCCACGCCAATGTTATTTTGGGCTTGGATTCCTGGTGAAAAGCAGGACACCAGCGTTCGAATTCCGCGGCCCCTTATTCTGGAATGCCGGGCTTGGTATGTGGGCACACCGCTCACAAATTCAGCTGTGGGGAGGTTATTTTGGACTACGGTCCTAGTGGAGACCAGGCCGGGGTGATTATGAAGGGCCAAGGGGCCGGCCAGCTGGTATGAGGTCTGAACCAGCCACCGCACTGCTGTGTTTGGACTCGCTTGTCCGCAAGGCAGTCGGCATGCTGCTCTCTGCTATACGCCAGGCTCGGGTTAGCCAAGCAGCGGGCAGCAGCGTGCAAATCCCTGGGCTGATGCACTAGTCCCGCCTGAAAATCCCACTCTGCTCTTCATTGCTTCGGTGAATGGGAAGTGGGTAGGTGCTGGGCTGACACCTGTGGAGTCCTTTATTCCCAGTGTTGGGACAACATGGGCATCAATACTGCAACCCGGTGAGCTCCAGCTCATGGAGTTTCCCCTCTTCAGCCTCAAACTACTGATTCCTGGTGAACACATGGCTGTGGCAGAGACGAAGATGAGAGCACCTTCATTTCCCTTGTAGACATGCGGACGTTCGTGCCATGGAAAGCTATGCTCAGCTGGTACTGTGGGTACAAGACTATCAGATTTACAGCATAGTAGAAACTTCATTTGCTTCTGACCATCCAAGTCACTGGCAGCAAGACAGGCTTCTGAGTGGTAGGTCCTCAAGAAAGAATGTGTTTGTGGGCACACTGCTTCCCTTGACACAAGATGCTTTACTTCCGGAGCGTAACGTCTGCTTGCTCACACAGAGAGCCAAACAACGTTCCCAATTGCTGGTTTGAGCCATGTCAGTTACACACATACATCTGGACAGATTATAGTGTCTGGGAATTTTCTTAGATGTGTCTTCACTACTCTGCCACGATCGAGTTCTGGAGTTTGATTTAGCGGGTCTAGTAAAGACCCGCTAAATCAAATTCAGAGGGCGCTCCTATTAGCGCCAGTACTCTTGCTCCTAGCAAGGAGTAAGGGAAGCCAATGGGAGTTTTTGCTCTCCTCGACCTCCGTTTGTGGAGACCGTGCGGAAACTCCAATTAAGGTATGTCAACTCCAGCTGTGTAATTAATGTAGCTGGACTTGCATATCTTAATTCCACCTTCCCGCACAGTGAAAACATGGCCTCAGAAGAGACTATCTTGTAGTTAAAGCACAACCGAAGGAGTCAAGATATCTGGGGACCTATACTATGCTCTGCCACTGATTTTCTGGGTGCCCTTGTTAGCCCTTCTTCATCTATCCTCTGCAGTATTTCATCTGGTAGCCAGATGGCACTAAAACATCTAGCACTGGCAGCAGCAAAACAAAGACACAAAATTCTGTTATGCTTGCTCCAGTCTCAAAATGCTCCTGATTTCCCACAGGCTGAAGTTGGCTTTCCGTTACTGACATCAATCCAGAAGAGCTGCCACAACAGGAATGCCATTAGATTGAGTTCACATTCAAGTCACACTCTATTTTAATCGGAGCCTCACAATCATTGGCGTGTTTATTCTTTCAGCACACCTGTGACGTAGATCAGGATTATCCTGGTTTTAACGATGGAGAACAAAGCAGAGAGAAACAGAGCAAGGTCACATAAAATGCCTCCAAAGGGGCAGGAGACTTTGTTTTCACCCAAAGTCTATGCTTGTGCCCTAACCAAAGGAACGTCTTTTATTCTCTTTTACAACTATGGTCCTTTGCTTTTATCCTGTGATGCTGTCACTTTTAAATGACACGGCTGCCTGCAATCTTTCTGAGGCTATGTCTGGACTACAATGTTTTATCGGAAAAAGGTACGCAAATTGTGCTCTGCAATTTGCATACCCTTTTCCGATAGTTTTGCCGGAAGAGGCTTTTCCGAAATTGGGCCCATCTAGACTGGGCCAAATTTCGGAAAAGCCTCCTCTTTCGGAAGAGCCCTTCTTCCTCGTGGGAGGAGGAAGACAGGGCTTCCGAAAGAGAGCGTCTGTTCTTCCGCCAAAAAAAAAAGTGGAAGAGCAGATACGTTCCCTGGACCCCGTAGTCTAGACGTCACCGGAGACACAAGGCGAGGGAAGTCATCTCTTTTAGTGGGCCAATGGCGAGCTTGAAAACTTCTCTTTTTCAGTGGGAGCTGTCCGTTGCATAGTATCACCTGGCCACCTAGCTGCTGTCAGAGCCTGATGCCAACGCTCAATTCCTATGGAGTATTGCTACAAACAGCAGCTGATGAGTGTCATTCCAATCACTCACAAGTTTATGCACAGTCCGTTTATTAATGGTATATATTGGAGAGCACACACCCCCCCCAGCTAGTCAGCCCTCCTGTTGTGTATGGGGGGCTTTCACGCAGCAAGAGAAAGGAGATTTTTTTTAAAGCCGGAAAATGTATTTGTAAATTGACAAAAACTTGGCAAAGGATGCAGGCAGGAGTATTATTATAATTGGTCGTTTGGTGTGCAGTAGCACTCCGGAGCCCTGAGCTAGGACTCCATTACGCCAGGCACGGTTCGACAACTAAGAACAATGGTCCCTGCTCTGAAAAGCTCTCCGCTTTTAATTTCTTTTGTGGCTAGACCAACTCAATTTCAGTGTAATGGCATCCGCTGTGAAGCCCTCTGTGACTACTGGGCCATTCCTGGCTGACTCCCTTTACATTAATGCAAAAAGTGAAAATGTAAGCAGTTGGCTACTGGTTTATACCACACTTAGTGCTTCCTTTTAAGAAATTCAGTTGGACAGGATTATTTTAACTGTTATGCAATATTGCAGCTTTGTTTAGCAGCTTAAAGCTAAGCTTAGAATCCAAGCAGGAAGGAGTTATATAAATTGAGTTCCATGTAGCATGTGTGTTCTTAGAAATCTAGTTCCCAGGTGGGTTTGGAGGAAACTGCCCCTGCAGGGCCTCTCCCTCCGAAACAGCTGATGATCCTGTCGATTTCTGTGCTTCTAACAAGAGGCAGGCAAAATTAAAATCTAAGTAAATGCTTCTCTAGAAGCAAGACTCGCTTTGGCTGGGTTTTTGTTTTAAGTAAACATTTTCCTGCGTTCTCCCCACACACACCTTTTGGTGCTGGCCCCCCAAACAGCCAGCAGGGGCACATATTGGCCCAAAGGCAGGTGGAGTCCCCTTCCATCCACCCACCTTGTCAGAGGGAAGCCATAAGCACCGTGCACCCTCTGCTGCTACCGTCCATCATCCACTCTTCTCTGCTGCCACCATTTTTCTCCTGAATTTCCTCACTTGTGGAGGCAATGCTGAGGGCATTCATGTAACTGGGAATTCTAGGCCACTGCCAGCATTTAAGCCAGGGCCTACATTTGGCCAGAGGACAGAGGCGATGAGAATAAAGTCACATGGATTCCACTAATCCTCCCACCAGGATTGATGAGAAATTTATCTTCGTGCCATCTGGGCCCGGGCTAGCACCTGGCAGGGATTCACTTGTCCCTCCTGCCTTCTCCCTTCCTCTGGGGCAGCGATTGCAGTGGCTGGGTATCTTCTGTTTCAGCTCAGCAGAGGAGAATCTCTCTAGCCCTAGGACTAGCTCTCAGCCTCCCGGAGATGACAAGATACACAGCCTCTCCACTCACTGGCGGAAGGCGACATGGGGGGCTTGCTCACTCTGGCCTCTGTGGTGCTTCCCAACTATAATCGGGCACTGGTAGGGCTGCCAAATGTCCAGTATTGACTTGGACAGTCTGGTATTTTTGCCTCCTGTCCAGTAAAAAAAATCCTGAAAATACCGGACACCTAAAATGTCCGGTATTTTCTGGGGCTTTTTCCCTGCCAGGAGGCGAAAATACCGGACACCAGGCAACCCTACGACACACTCAGCAACCGGGTCCAGCCCCGGGCCTCCCCTGTTCCTATCTCTATTCTGACTCTGCACACACTGAAAGGGCTATGCTGTTTTAATGCTGGTTTTTTTTTTGCTCAACAACTTTGATCTCCAGTGTTTTTTTTATTGGGGGGGGGGGGGG
>JANRFK010006656.1:11536233-11555436 GCA_030068395.1 Apalone spinifera | reverse complement strand
TGAGCTTTCCTGGGCCAGACCCACTTCCTCAGATCAAATAGTGGAAGAAAATTGGCACGACCATGTGTACCAAAGGGATACAATCAAAAAAAGTGAACACGCGGATTGTGTCTAGACTGGCCAGTTTTTCCAGAAAATCAGCCGCTTTTCTGGAAAAACTTGCCAGCTGTCTACACTGGCCGCTTGAATTTCCGCAAAAGCACTGACTTCCTACTGTAAGAAATCGGTGTTTCTTGCGGAAATGCTATTCTGCTCCCATTTGGGCAAAAGTCCCTTTTGCCCAAAAGGGCCAGTGTAGACAGCTCAGATTTGTTTTCCGCAAAAAAGCCCCGATCGCGAAAATGGCGATCCGGGCTTTTTTGCGGAAAAGCGCATCTAGATTTTGCAGAAAAGCATCCATGCCAATCTAGACACTCTGTTCCAAAAATGCTTTTAACGGAAAACTTTTCTCTTAAAAGCATTTCCCGGAAAATCATGCCAATCTAGACGCAGCCATATAGAAAACACAAATCAAATTTCAGAACAGAGGGGGAATGGGGGGGGGTGGTAAATGTCTGTGAGCTAATGATATTAGAGGTGATAAATGGGGAAGCTATCTTTGTAATGGGTAAGGTAATTGGGGTCTTTGTAATTGTAGGGGGGTGTAAGATTAGTGGGGGGGGACGGCTCAGTGAGGGCCCAACGCAGAAGTACCACACCAGGCCATTCTTACAGCCGTGTAGCCGCTGGCGGGGGCTCTGCCTTCAGTGGGCAGCTGGAGAGCAGTGGCTGCAGGCCAGGAGCGGAGCTCTGAAGGCAGCATCGCCCACAGCAGTACAGAAGTGAAAATGGCCTGGGGTGGTACTGCCACCTTTATTTGTGCTGTTGTCTGAAAAGCTGGGCCCCCGTCAGCAACTGCCACTCTCCAGCTGCCCAGCTATGAAGGCAGCAGCACCCTTACTTCTGCACTGCTCTGTCTTCGGAGCTGAAAACCTAACAACTGCCTCTCTCCTGCCACCCACTTACGGAGGCAGTGCAGAAGGGGGGCAAAACTGCAATCCCTCTAACATAACCTTGTGATTACCCTCCTCCCCCCCATTGGAGAGAAGCTGGTTCCTCTCCCCCCATGAAATCTGTGTAGTATAAGGTAAAAAAAGCACATAAAAGATCAGATTTCATGGTGCATGACACATTTTTTGCCACTGTGAATTTGGTACAGTGCTAGGAATAGTCAGGCGCTGCTTTAACAAGAATAACAAAAGCAGAAAACACCCAGTAAGGTGCAGTTTGCCACACTTAGCAGAGCCCTTCATTTTGCATGTCTTGGTTCTTTGATATAGTTTGGCTTGCAGCCATAATGTGCTAACCTTTTTAGTGTAGCTTGCTAGTTATTTCCAAAGACGGAAGGAAGGAGGAAAAGAATGAATTGGACAAAAATATTCACTGAATGCTTGGTGTTGTAAGCTGCCCTATGCAGATGAATCTCCCACTGCACTGAGCCTCAATGAAATCCATAGGGCTCCACCCAGACCCTAGGCGGTTTTCAGTGCAGCTAATGAGCTAACATGCTCTAGCAGATGTTTTGAAAAAACGTATCCTGAACTTGGTGCATCTTCCTAGAAAAGCAAAAAGTCCATCTGCTTTCTTTTTTGAGGGGGAGAGAGGGAGGGTTTGGCAGTGCATAATTTGTAAACATTCCTGAATATTTTTTACTTGTTATTTTAATTTTGGTCATAGGTATAATAGTACTTCGTGAAAATTGTTAATTCACAAAAATTCATAGTTCAGACTTTATTAGTTGCCCGCTTAGGGGGGAACGTTTGGTAGTGATATTCTAAAACAGAGCTGCTAAAAATGTGGGCTGCATGTGGCCCGCCACCTGTTTGTGGCCAGTGGGGCAGTTTGGGTTTACACAGGGCTCAACGGGTGGGAACCAGAACAAAAAATAATGTCAATATAATGGTCTTCTGTTGATATGGGTTTTCGTAGTTAAATTTGTGGACTGTCATTGTTCATTAAAAGTGCTGTTACATGGGTGGAAAGCGTGTAAATATTGCATTTTATTAATAGCAGCAAAACTGACTTAAATGGGGCCTGCATGTTGTGTAGTTTTCCCTTAATCTTTGTATTTATGCCTATCAGTGTGAAAGAAGCTATTTGCATATATATTTGCATGTATATGCCACCACACTTAAGTTGCGGCCCTTAGCATGTGCTGTATCATTGTGGCCCCCAGAGCTTCCAAAGTTGAGTAGCCCTGTTCTAAAACATAAAAACTCATTTTTGTGCTGTGTGCGCAAACCAGTGAGGAAGTAAACAAACTCTGGCCCTTTTAATAGCAGAAGTTCTTCCTTCAACAGCAAGCACATTATATTAATAGGGACAAACGTGTTTTTGAGCATCTATTTTGAAAACCTAGGCTTTGCTCCCACAACTGGATATGTACAGAATCTGCCTTCTTTGATCTGACAGCAGGATCAGAGTCCAACTGTGGTCCAAAGGAAATGATGTGGGACTGGGAGTTAACAATTGTAACCCTTCTTCCAGGTGGAGCCAGAAGCAGCCAGGGCCTGGTTCAATATCTAAGGGTTCCTCTCCATCCATCCCATACAGAACTGGCTTGAGCCCCCATGCAGTGACTTGGGAAATTCACAAACCTCCCCTGGGCACCTCTGAGAGTCAATGCTTCCCCACTCACAAGCATAGGCTACACTGGCTGCGCGTTCTTGCACAAGTAAACTGACGTAAATCAGGGCTTCTTGCTCAAGAACTCTGATGCTCCCGCTCAGGAAGAAGCCCTCTTGCGCAAGAGCTCTTCCACAAGAGGCCAGTGCAGACAGGCAACATGAATTTCTTGCGCAAGAAGCCCCTATGGTTAAAACGGCCATCAGAGCTTTCTTGCGCAAGAGAGCGTCTACACTGCCATGGATGCTCTTGCGCAAAAGCACATGCCAGTGTAGACGCACTCTTGTGGAAGACTTTTTGCACAAGAACTCTTCCGCAAAAGAGTTCTTGCGCAAGAAGCTGCCAGTGTAGACGTAGCCACAGAGTTTGAGTGCAGAAAAGAAACGTTTAATAAAAGGGACAGAAGTAATGTGGCATTCATTTGGGAAACCACCACAAACAAAGTCCACTTCTTGGCTGTGACTTCTACCCATCAGTCTCAAACATTTTCAGCTCCCAGTGATTTCAATGCTCAGCAAGCTGGGTAGAAAAAACACCACTCCAACAATTAACATAAGAAAAGAGGTACTTGATGTCTATTTAGCTCAGTTCTTCCAGGAGGAAGGGGAAACAGGTCAAACCACTCCAGACAGGAAAAAGCCTCCTGGACAAAATAACCTTCCTTTTCATTTCATTCAGCTCTGAAAGTAGACCCTGCATTTGCAAGATTCTTTGGCTAATGGTGAGCCCTTTCATGTGGAACAATGTAGCACGGTCTTACTTTTCTGTATCCTCACAAAATTACAAGCATTGGTAACCATATTTTAGCTCTCCCCGCATTTCATATAAAGATAGCAGGTGTTGGGTCACAAATTAAATTGATTACAATGAGCAAAATACCACTCCATCTGCTGAAGAGCTAACACACCTAAGCAAAGCAGGAGCAAACTGTGTTTACATAGACACACCCAGCTAGCTGTAAGGACAGCATACCTTCAGATTCTGCTTACAGAAACATAGGTTCTTTTGTTGAATTGCAACTCTTTTTAGGAAGCATTTTCAAAACACCTTTCACCTGTATTAAATGCATAGTAGGGTGCTACACCCTCTGCTCGCCTACCCCCCTCTCTGGCCACTTTCGCTTTGCTGAGAGAGCCTGTGGATGCTGATGATGTGATGACGTCATTCTGTTGCCCGGCAGGAACATTCTGTCCTCCGGCAGGGAAAAAAAAATTATATATAGAGAGAGAGATAATGAAGAAGTTCAAATAATACAGAAGGAAAGGACCATTCCAATGGCAAAGGTTTCTTTAACTGAGCCAAATCTATCCAGTTTAGGGCATGTCTACACTAGGAAACTATTTCAAAATAACTAAAATCGATTTAATAACTCACGAAATTACAAAATCAAAATAGCACGTCCACACTACAGGGAGGCCTCACAATTAGTCCGAGGCAGGCTCCAAAAATGTGGACGCACTACCTCCACTTAGAGCTCCAGGAAGCACAGGGGGATAATTAGTTCGAATTACTCTGGGGAGTCGTTATTTCAAAATGGCGGCATCAGAGCATCCACACAACTGTTATTTCGAAATAACTCTTTTGAAATTAGTGTTATTCCCTGAGGAAAGCGGGAGTCCATGTTTTGAAATGAGCAGCCGGTTATTTCAAAATAACGAGCTTGGTAGTGTGGACTAAGAGCTAAGTGTACAACATTTCAGATCACACAAGCCCTCATTTCAAAACGAAACTCGGAGGCAGAACTGGATGGCTTAATTCTATTATCATAGATACAAAGGCGATCTTAAAACAAGGATTTGCCTGATGCTGAATGTGTCTGAACAGTGGATCCAGTGTACTCTGTGAGTTATCATAAAGCACGTGGAGAAAGGTACATAGACCACAAAGCAGCTGGCAGACATTCCTCCGGAACAATACAATTACCAAGGTCATGATGTTCTGATGAATGTGAATGGCTGTTTTCGTTTTTTGAAGCCAGCTCTGAGGAGGGCGGGAGTATTAGCTGCATACACTAGCCAGGTTGTGAGCGCTGTTTTTGTACGTGCTTTTAGTTGTTGCGATTTTAAGATATGCCCATCCAGAAACTCTGAACACAAGTACGGAGACTTACTCAATAAAACACACCAAATGAAAATTGTGTTCAAATCCCTAGTAGGGATGTAAAATCCTGGGTAACCAGTTAAATGTTACATTTAAGCAGTTAACTGCTTTACTGGGGTCCCGCCTGCATCGCTGTGGGCCCAGCTGGGTTGGAGTGGCCCCAAACCCGTTACAAGGGCAGGGGTGCTGCTCTAGCCCAGCCAGGTCCATCACACCGTGGGCTGCTCCAGCCATGCTAGGCCCACCACACTGCGGGCAGGGCGCGTGGGGGGGCTGCTCTGACCAGGCTGGAGGGCTATTCCAGCCCACCAGTTAACCATTCCCATCCCTAATCCCCGCTGACCTGCTGTGGCCTGAAATCACACTGGTCAAAACTGGGTAGAACTGTGGTTCCCAACATGTGGTCTGTGGACCCCTGGGGGTCCGTGATGGTGCTGTAGTGGGTCTGCGGAAAGTTTAGGAAAGGAAAGGGAGAGAAAAGTAAGGATCAGCCCACCACGGGACTAGGACTTTCTGTCAGGTGATGCTCGCCGTTCGTGACCAGCCGCATGCACGCTGCCTCCTACTCTAGGGTGGGATCTTGATAACCCAGGAGACACCATCTGTCTTCCCGCCGCCAGCTGCGCTGCCGTTTACACTCCAGCCCTCTCCCCCCTCTAGGGTTGCCAGGTGTCCAATATTGGCCGGGATAGTCCGGCATTTGCGGCCTCTGCCCAGTAAAAAAAAACAAACCAGAAAATACCGGACATGTAAAATGTCCGGTATTTTCTGTTTTTCTCGGATGGAAGGCCGCTTGGGACATTCGTCCCCTGCCGCGCCTGGCGGGGGCGGGGGGAGCGGTGAGGGTGGGAATTTAAAGGTGCAGTGCCTCTTTTGTTGTTGTTGTTGTTGTTGTTCTGTTCAACAACTTTGGCCCCCCATTGTTGTTGGGTTTGTTTGTTTTTTGATCAACCAATTTTTTCCCCGCCATGTTCTGTATTTTTTGTGAAAGTATCTGGCAACCCTACCCGATCCTTACTTTTCTTTCCTTTTTTCTCTCCCCCAGGACTCCGTGCCCAGCCCAGGGTGGAGTGCCAGGGCAGGAGCTGCCTTTGGCAATGAGAGCCCCCTTGCCGTATCCTCCGTGGATGGGCAGAGGTTGGAGGGGTGGGAGCCGTGGAAGCAGCATGGGCCAAGGGATGTTTTCCACCACTCCCTTTTGGGGGGGGGGTCTGTTTAAAAGATTGAAAAGGGTCCCTACACTGGAAACGGTTGGGAGCCACTGGGGTGGAAGATGGTGACACAATGCACTGTTGCTGGGGGGGAAGCATTGTTTTGCTACACAGCTCAGGGTGACAGACCTAAGCAGCCAGTGACTTGTCTTCAGGGCAGTGTGAGTAATGGATGTGAGGGAGGAATTCTTGACTGCAAGGCTGTGTCTTAACCCCATGAGCACAAGGGGGGAAGAAACATCAGCACTGAGTCCCATGCCTTTCCCTACATTTGGCCATTGATTTTCAGCTGCAGATTCCTTTGTCATTCAAAACCCAGCCTGAAGCAGGAGGAAAACGGCACCTCCTGGGTTTTACTCAGGCTGAAAGCAACACAACAGATAAGACCTGCCAGTTCTCGCTTTGTGTGCTCTTGAGAAAACCCTTCCGCAGGGAGGGAGGTGCAGCTTGACTCCAGAATGTAACCAAGCGGGGTTTGTATTCACTCTTGTAAGTTGCATGCGATTTCTACTCTGCTACAGTAACCCCATGTGTGTGCCTCAGTTTCCCTGGACACTGCACCACTGTCTAGATGGGGATGGGAAGATGCCCCGGCCAGCACATTCACAATGGCTCAGGCTTACAGTAATCTGAGCCTGGGAGGGGGGTGCGACCAGGTGACACTTTTTGCCTCGGAAGCTGGACAAAGGCTGGAGGTGGGGCTGGCGGCAGGCAGAGATGAGCTGGGAAGAATGTAAGTGGGTCTTGGCTGGCTTAGGATAAAGGGAGGGGGCCGAGGGCTCTGAACCCCTCTTTCCCCAAGATAGATTGTGCTGACAGCTTCTGGATCCTGTGCTAACAAGTCTCCCTGGGAACTAATAAACCTTCTGGTCTCCCTGCCGGCTCAGAGTCACCTCTGGCTGCAGACGGGGGTGCAGGACCTGGGAACTCCCCAGACCTCCGTGACGCAGGAATTATTATTTCTAATATGTATTTATATATTAATCTAATAGTCCTGTTACAGAGTGGATTGATTTAAATCACCCCAAATTGATCTGAGTCAGAGGTAGCATAGCAAGTAGGAGGCTCCCAGGGGGGCAGCTCCAAGGCAAAGGGCAGACACTCTGGCTGTGTCTACACTGGGCCACTTATTCCGGAAAATCAGCCGCTTTTCCGGAATAAGCTGCAAGCTGTCTACACTGGCCCCTTGAATTTCCGGAAAAGCACTGACGATCTACTGTAAGAAATCAGCTGCTTTTCCAGAAAAACTATGCTGCTCCCGCTCGGGCAAAAGTCCTTTTTCCGGAAAACTGTTCCGGAAAAGGGCCAGTGTAGACAGCACGGTAGTGTTTTCCGCAAAAAAGCCCCGATCGCGAAAATGACGATCGGGGCTTTTTCCCGGAAAAGCGCGTCTACATTGGCCACGGACGCTTTTCCGGAAAAGCATCCTGCCAATGTAGACGCTCTTTTTCCGGAAATACTTATAATGGAAAACTGTTCTGTTTTAAGCATTTCCGGAAAATCATGCCAGTGTAGACGTAGCCTCTAAGTCCAAGGTAGCACGTCCACATTAATGGAGCCTGCCTCGGATTATTTTCGAGGTTTCCCCGTAGTGTGGACACGCTAGTTTGATTTTGTACACTAGGGAGTTAAGTTGCATTTAATTATTTTGAAATAGTTTCCTAGTGCAGCGTGGAGCTATTTCGAAAGAGTGGCACCGGAGCGGCCACGCTACTGCCATTTCAAAATAACTATTTCAAAATCAGCGTTATTCCTTGAGTAAAGCAGGAGGACAGATTTCAAAATAAGCAGCCTGTTATTTTGAAATAACAGATTTGGTAGCGGGGACGCTCCGCTTCTTAATTCGACCTAAGGGAGGTTATTTCGAAATAAAGCCCTCATGTAGACCATGCTATATGGAGGGTGAATTCTCTGAGGTTGAAACCCATTAGTGGGGCACTCTTGCGTGCAGTTGGGGATGCCAGAGCTGTAACTCTTCTGTGGAGGATTATAGACCCTCCAGGCAGTTAATCCAGGCCAAACGTGGGAGTCAAAGCAGTGGTTTGGAACTTTTCTAGACATGCTTCGGTGGGATCAGTTACACTGAGAGGCCATAACCATGGTGTTGAGACATCTTCCTTTGAGGCTGTGTCTACACTACAAAGAAAAGTCGGAAAAAGATATGCAAATTCTTTTTCCACTTTTCTTCCAAAAGAGGCTTTTCTGACATTTGGCCCCTCTACACGGGAAGATGACACTGTTAAACGTTTTGGACGAACGTGGAGAAGAAAGGCAAGAGTGAGAGAAGAATGGTGGACGTGTTGTGATCGGTGCAGTCTTAACGATAGCTGAAGACCGATCGATCCAGGTGACACAGGGCCAAACGTCGGGAAAAACCCCTCTTTTAGAACGAGGTTTACAGGGATGCCGAAAAAATGTGCCTGCTTTTCCGAATTTTTTTTCGGAAAAGCAGACGCGTTCCTTGGATGCGGCAGAGCTTTTCCGGGGTACCTCTGGTATCCCAGAAAAGCTCCGCAGTGTCAACATAGCCTGAGATACTAGGGGAAAGTTAAAGCTGCCATAAGTGTAAAAACACTTAGAATGGCTGAGAACATCAAAACTGGATAGTAACAGAGCATAAATCCCACTGTTTCCATAGCTTCACATTAACTCAGTGGGCATTCTACGCATCAGAGGGACATTCCTCAAATAGTATTATATAATAATATATATGGAAATATACCTATCTCATAGAGCTGGAAGGGACCTTGAGAGGTCATCAAGTCCAGTCCCCTGCCCTCATGGCAGGACCAAGTACCATCCCATATGGCTATGAAAACCATTTGTACCCCATCCCATTACATCAGGGGTGGGGAACGTAAGGCCCAGTGGCTAGATGCGGCTCCCAGCTTGCCTGGATCTGGCCCCCAAGTCTCAGGGCTCCCACCAGCATTGGGGAACCCCTACTGGCACTCATGCCCTTCGCCCCACCCCGCCGTCTCCCCGTGGGTCCGGAATACACAAAATCTACAAGCCTGGATGGGGCCCACTCTGGTGTGCAATGGAAATGTGGGGAGGGTCTTTCTCCTCATTAGGGGATCACACCAATGAGAGTTGGGGGTGGTTTGTGTCTCACTTGTGTGCAGCCCCCAGTTGATTTTTCTGAGGATCAGTGGCCCCCAACCCAAAAAAGGTTCCCCTTCTGCACTGAATCAATCCTGCTTTGGACAACTAAGTAGCACATCAACTGCACTGTCTGTTAACATAAAGGTTTGTTTTAATTTTAAGAGCTACAATCAAGGTGAAAAAGGATTTTAGGAACCTTTGTGGGACTAAAGACTCACCGAAGGGCTGAGCTGTTTCACTGCTTGATGTATTTGTAACCTGAAGACTTTATAACAGTATCTTGGAAATTCAGGCACAGTCTGGCTCTCCAACAAGAAGAAAGTATCATGACAAGATTAAAACAGTCCTTCTCCACCATCAAAGACACAGGCTCAGAGTTAGGTCATTTAGCTTGGAAGGGGCAAAGATAGATTTTTTTTTAATGATTTTCAGGCATCTAAAAGGGAAATTTATGGTCCTAGGAAATAAGCTTTTTGCAAACGAGCAAGACTGGACGTAATTAGAAAAGTTCTTAACCGGGAAAAGTTTCTTCATCCAGACAGCTGCTCTAGGGGAGAACAGTTTGCTGTGGCAGCAGAGGGAATAAATAAATCTGATTAAAAAATAACAGGCATTTGGGGAGAAATAATTGTGTTTGGGGGTGGATGTGTCGTGGCAGGTGATGGACTGGACAGGTCACTCCTAGGTCTCCCTCCTCCCTGCCTTTGTTTCCGCAAAGTGAAAGTATGATACTGACCAGCTGACACAGTGCCAGTGCTTAGAAATATTTACTAACGCAGAAAATACTGAGGTTGGTCCCCCAAAACATTTCTGGTTCTGGCAGTTTGTGGAATGCTGTGTCTGGAGTCATGGCTGTCACTATTTATGCAAAACAAAACAAAAATCAGCTAAATAAAAACATTTATTGAAGAGAATATTGTTAATATTTGTGCCTATTCTGTAGTCCTCTATTCTGGCAGAGAGGAAAATTGAGTCACAGGCTGTGGTGATACTGTAAAGGGTTCCTGTTTCCAGATTCAAGAGGCGGTCGGACGCAAATAGCGCAGTAAATTGATACTTTGACTTAGAGGGGGGAAAGGAATAATGGCTTATACTTTCTCCACTTAACTGAATTAGGCTATTGTAGCTCTTCTTGCATGTGGTAATCGGAAATGCTTATTATGTTAGGAGCAGCATGGGACTCGGTCTCTCTCTGACTGCTCGCTAGGGAAATGCAGCAAAAAATTAACTCCCTTTAGCAGCTGTGAAATCCTTGCATTGTTTTACACAGGCCAACAAAAGAGTGAAAAAACATTTTTAACCAATTGTGAATCCTCCCCTTTAAAATGAAGTAATGTTGATTGCCAATTTGCTTTGTTTCTGCCTTCAAATGCAGCAAGAGCTTGTCCTTATTGCTGTAATCAACTACCAAAGACAAATACGATTTGAGACTGAAGTGTCTCCCGGGAACCTGAAGCCATTATGCCCTATATAACAGTCGTCTAGTTCACAAAAATCTGCACGTAGGATAGCTTCCTCGCCCTGTGTAACTTAACAGTCTGCGTTCCCAGGACCTCTCCAGCACCCATCCACCATCTGCTTTTGGGAATGGGGGAAGCAGCAAAACAAAATCTCATTCAGCATGATACCAAAGCACTGAACACAGTACAGCTCAAGTACCACAAATTGCAGTAGATCTTATAAGCAGAGCTCTTACGCCTACGCATCTTCCTCAGAATTTCTGGTTCACTTCCTCCCTGATTTCAGTGTAGTCGGTTAGCCAGTTTTAAAGTCCCCTCCCCTGCCAAGCTAGTTGTAGTTTTCTAACTTATCCGGAGCTTCGCAAGAATGACAGGATCACTGGTTTTGCCTTGGAAAGCTCTCCTTATGGCCATGGACTTTGTTCTGAAGGTCAAAAGTCTTGCAAACCCCATAGGTTAGAAACAAATGCTCGGTGCTCCTGCAAAGCAAAGCTGGGGTTCTTAGCTGCTTTCCGACACTCTCAAACATTTGTTTTCCAGGTGGTTCATGAAATATGAAACCTGCAAATAGTGGCTAGTCCCCCAGCCTGGATTTTTAGCTTTCCACTGCGCCAAGACTACTGACGGCGGATTCTCTTCCTCACCCCAAAGTAACTTTCAAGCCCTGGGGTGGCTCTCCTACAGCCAGCTGGTTTGCAGTGCTCTTGAGGCCAGATCCAGTAACAATCAGAATCCTTTCCATCCCATTCTGTGCTTTCCAGGCCAAATCCTGCAAAGTGCTACAGCACCTCCTGAGAAGTGCAGAGCACACTATATGGGAATTCCCATAATGTTGCAGGTTGAAGCAATAGGTGCAGCAATTCATAAATAAAACAATCAATGAGGAAAATATAGAAATAAGAGCTGGAAGATCGATCAGACAGACCTCCCTGAAACACAGGGTACTATCAAACCTCCCTACCATTCTCCTGAATGGGGATTTTTTAATGTGTAGCTTTATGGTTCTGTGCCATAAGATGTTCCATAAACTTTAATCTTCCATAAGATTTCCTGTTGCTACAGAGAATTATGAATAAATGGATAGAATAGCAAACAATACAACAGAAGATATTGCAAAGTTATCATGCTATCCCATCTCCCTGTTTAAGAAAGGGTTTTCATTCACGTAGGGCTTGATCCTGCTTACATGGATTTCATTGTGATTGCTTTCATGTCATGTAATGACTGTAGGGATGTTAATGGGTAACTGGTGAACTGGCAGTCCAGCTGGGCTGACACGGGGAGGGGGCTGCTCCAGCCTGTCCAGACCCACTGCCCATGGGATCTCAGGTAACCGGAATGTTAAACATTCTGATTAACCGGTTGACTTTTTAACCAGGATTTTACATCCCTAGTAATGGGAGCAAGATCAGGGCTTTACAAAGTTCTCAGTCCTGTCAGGGGCTGGGGCTTTCCCTTACTTCTCACTGAGTTTGCAGAGAGAAAAATGGGGTGCAGAACCCCTTGCAGAGCCAGATCCTAAGAAAACAAGTCATGGCTAGAGCATGAGTAATGAGCATTTGTGGAATTCTTGCGTGAACATTGCCAGCCACTGTGGGCTCCTTCGCCCAGCGGCACACGCCGGAGCGTTTCTGTGCTAGATTTAGTTGCTTGTTTTTAGTTCAGCTTCCCCTTTGTTTTACAGAATTGGTCAGTGAGGATGATTATTCACAGACAAACTATTCTCACTCCACCCTTGTTTGTTGGTTTTCTGGGTTCCCCGAGGCATTGGCTGGTTTTGGTTCATTGCTATTGGGCTTGGAACAGTCAGTTTAGGAACGAGGAAGGAGCTGTTTTGGTAACTCGTAATGTGGTTTGAAAATGTTATCAAAACAAGCGGAGGCCAGCAGTGCAAAATCTGGTCTGCCAGGAATGAGTTCGGTCAGTTCTGGCTGCCTAAGTGATTGGCCATACAGTTCATTAGAATGGATTTATTCAGAGGAGACTTTCCCCTGTGAAATTATTAACGAGCATATTTCCCCGTACATAAAATGAACAAGCCTCCTGGGCAAGGGAGGCAATTACTCTCCTTCAGGACGGCGCTAGCACGGACATGGTAGCTGCCTGGCCGTTGCTAGAACATGCGTCAGGGTTGGGGTCAAGTGGAAGCAGAAATGGCCGGGTGGGGGTGGGTCCCAGGTGCAAAAAGACCATGAGGATCCTGCTTCGCACTAGGGTTGGAAAGGGCTTGCGGGTTAACCAGGAGGGGCTGGAGCCGCTCCCCATCCAAACCAGACTACAGAGCTGGCCCTGTCTGAGGTGGGCCTGGCCCAGCCCCCTCACCCTGGTTACTTGCTGGCTCCCCAGGACCAGAGCCGCAGCAAGGCCTCTTGGGGTGCGGGGCCGGCGGCCCTTGCTGGCCATGCTCCCAGGGAGCTGGCTTCACTGCTGCAGAGCCCGCAGCGCCTGTAGCCACAAGGATTTTTAGCTGTTCCAGGGGTACGTTTGAAACAAGTTTTGACATCCCTGCTGCACGCTGCTCCGCCTTGGTTCTGTGTCCCTTTTTGGGTCACCAGGTGTCCGGTTCTGAACCGCACGGTCCAGTATTGGAGCTGTCTGTCCAGGAAACACATGGCGAAACTCGAATTGTCCGGTGTGTTCTAGACCAGATGGGATGTCGCTTATGATGGAATGTCAAGTGTGTCTGGGATTTTTGTTGAAACCATCTGGCAACCCTCGTCCCTTTGGGGGAGACAACATGCAGAGGGCACTGGGTGTGGCCACTGAGTCTCAGCTGTATGACCCAGGGGTAAAAACAAAAGAGCTCAGGATCCACAAATGTAAAGCTGAAACAACAGCCACACAGCAGCTCCTTCTAGTGGCCCACAGCTGGGGAAGAGGAGGAGGCCGTCCAACCCCTGCAAAGATCACCACAAAATCTGGTTTCTTGGGCAGGGGTGGGTGAGATGTGGCCCGCAGGCCACGTCTGGCCAACCAAGCCACTGGGTCTGGTCACGGGACACGTCTGGCCAACCAAGCCACTGGGTCTGGCCACGGGCCACGTCTGGCCAACCAAGCCACTGGGTCTGGCCCGCAGGCCACGTCTGGCCAACCAAGCCACTGGGTCTGGCCACGGGCCACGTCTGACCCACCAAGCCACTGGGTCTGGCCCGCAGGCCACCCAGTCCAGCCTGCAGACTGCCCCTCCAGGACCCTCAGCCACAGAACAGCCTGCCACTTCAGAGTAGCCCCATGCTGCTTTAAGTGGCTGACTGCTCCCTGTGGCTGGCTACTCCAAGTGCTAGGGGGAGAGGAGGCTTCGCATGCTGCCGCCACCCAGCAAAATCTCTCAGCTCAGAAACCAGCCAATAGGAGCTCAGCAACCGGCCAATGGGGGCCACCCAAAAGTGAGACAAAGAAAACAGTCCACCTCACTGACGTGGCTCCCGACTGAGAGGCGGAAAGACTCCCCACACGCCCATATACCCCTTGCACACCAGAGCCTGGAGGGACCAGGGCTAGTAGATTCTGTGGGCCTTCCAGACTCTGGGGTGGGGCCCAAAAATGAGGGGTTCAGTGTGCAGGAGGGGGCTGGCTGGGAAGAGGTCTGGGAGAGTAGTAGGGTGCAGGAGTGGGCTGGAGGTGGGAGGGTTGAGGGGTGCAGGCACAGAATGGGAAGTCTTGGGAGGGAGGGGGGCACTTACCTGGCACTGCTCCCCAGGGCCGCACATGGCCCTACCCTCTGCTGATCCCATTGGTCATGATTATGGCCAATCAGGGCATCGAGGGAAAGCCTCCAGGCAGTGCCAAAGCCAGCTGGCATTTGGAACGCTGTCATGCCTCTTACACAATGCAGAAGTATGGAAATAAGCACTAAGCTAAACATCTGTCAGGTAGTTCTGCCTTCAGTGCCTCTGGGCACGGCCAATATATTGTCATCACCTTAGGAAACTTCATGTCAATCACCCCCCAGCTCATCAGATGGGAATGACTTTTAGTCACTCTCAGCCTGGGCTTTGGACTGGAGACCTCTGGGGGTACGTGTACACCGCAGGGTTATTCCAAAATAACATAGCCCACGTCTACACGACTTCTTACTCCGACTCTTGTGACTCTCATTGCACGAGGAGGAAGGGGAGTCGGAGGAAGAGGGCTCTCCCGGACTCCCTCTGCGTAGACAGTGCCAAAAGCCAAGTTAAACTCAAGTTGCATAGCTTCTTTCGGCTTTAGTGCTTTGGTGTAGACGTGCCCTAGGAGAAAAGGTTTCAGTACCCTGAGCTCTCCAGTCCTTCTTGAGCTTCTTTCTACAAGTTCTCTGGGTACAAATTAAGGGACTTTGTTCTCTTGCTGTTCTTTTTTAACCTCCAGAAGCTGCAGCTGAGACATTTAAGGAGTTTTATTATTGAATCTAGATGGACAGGTTTGGCTAGTTCTGCGGCAGCTCCTCGACATGCGCCGTGGAATGCCCTGGAAGGCCATAGTGGAACGATCCCGAGATTCGTGCTGGAGAGTCTTTTGTCGCCAAACAGCGCCCTAGGGAATCTGTTCATTCCTGTTTTGTTCACCAATGTGGCCACGCCTCCCTCACAAAGATGTGCTCACCCAGTCCACAGGAACAAAATACAGGACTATGTTGCACTTTAAAGACTAGTTACATAGGTCTGCTATCAGGTTGGCAGTGGTGTCCTCTGGGATAGTGTTTCTAATTGCTTGTAATCCGTCTTCATGTGGGATGTTGGTGTCTAGAGCTTCTACATCCATGGTGGCAAGGATGGTGTTATTGGGGAGGTTATCGATGTTTTGTCGTTTCCTTAGGAAGTCAGTAGTGTCTCGGAGATAGCTGGGGGTGTTGGTTGCGTAGGGTTTGAGAAGAGAGTCTCCATAGCTGGATGAACCAGTAGTGAGCGTGCCAATACCAGAGATGATGGTATCTGTGTCCGGGGTATCCAGGTTTATGGATCTTGGGAAGCAATTTTGTTTCAGCTACACCAGACTAACACGGCAACATTTCTATCACCAGTCCACAGGGACTTTCTACTTCAGAGGCAAGTGTAGAACAGCTCTGAATTAACACTTCACAGAAGCCCCGTCTATGCCAGCCAGAGGAGTTTTCCCATCAGGGCAAGGAGGCCACCTCCCGAGAGGCTGACCTAGTTTTGTCATTGACCTAGTTTTGTCAAGACTGGGAATTAGGTCGGTTCAAATGCCACGCTCAGGCCAGGTCTACGTTAGACCCAGAAGCTTGGCTTAAGGTACACAATTCCAGCTACATAAGGGGCACCCTCTGATTCATTAAGTGAATCTTAACTCGCTAAATCGAACTCTGGAAGACCAATCGCAGCAGCACACAGTGAACAAGGGGGCCTAAGAGGTGTGGATTTTTCACACCTTTGAGCAACATTGTTATACCAACCTAATTTCCTTGTGTAGACATAAGAACAGCCAGACTGGGTCAGACCAAAGGTCCATCTATCCCAGCATCCTGTCTGCCGACAGTGGCCAATGCCAGATGCTTCAGAGGGAGGGAACACAACAGGGAATCCTCACGTGATCCCTCCCCTGTCACCTATTCCCAGACAAACAGAGGCTGGAGACACCATCCCTACCCATCCTGGCTAACAGCCATTGATGGATCTAACCTCCATGAATCTATCTAAGTTTCCAGATCGCAGGCCCTGGTTCTCATAGGGGACTTTAATTACCCTGACATCTGTTGGGAGACCAATACAGCAGTACACAGACAATCCAGGACGTTTTTGGAGAATGTTGGGGATAACTTCTTGGTACAAGAGCTGCAGGATCCGACCAGAGACTGTGTGCAGCTTGACCTGCTGTTCACAGGGGAAGCAGAGGTGGGTGACAACCTGGGAAGCAGTGATCATGAGATGGTAGATTTCAGGATCCTGACCAAAGGAAGAAAAGAGAGTGGTAAAATACAGACCCTGGACTTCAGAAAAGCAGACTTCAACTCTCTCAGAGACCTGATGGGCAGAATCCCCTGGGATGCTAACATGAAGGGGAAAGGAGCCCAGGAGAGCTGGCAGTATTTTAAAGAAGCCTTACTGAAGGCACAGAAAGAAACCATTCCGATGCGTAGCAAGAGAAGCAAATATGGTAGGAGACCAGATTGGCTTACAGGAGACATCCTTGGTGAACTTAAGCACAAAAAGGGAGCTTACAAGAAGTGGAAACTTGGACAGATGACTAGGGAGGGGTATAAATGTATAGCTCGAGAATGCAGGGGAGTTATCAGGAAGGCAAAAGCGCAATTGGAATTGCGACTCCCAAGGGATGTGAAGGATAACAAGAAAGGTTTCTACAGGCATGTTAGCAAGAAGCAGGTGATCAGAGAGCAGATAGGGCCCCTGCTCGATGAGGGCGGTAACCTAGTGACAGATGATGTGGGGAAAGCTGAAGTACTCAATGCTTTCTTTGCCTCTGTCTTCACAGACAAGGTCAGCTCCCAGACTAATGCGCTAAGTGACACAATATGGGACAAAGGTGGACAACCCTTGGTGGGGAAAGAACAGGTTTGGAACTATTTAGAAAAGCTAAAAGTACATAAATCCATGGGTCCGGACTTAATGCATCCGAGGGTATTGAGGGAGTTGGCAAATGTCACTGCGGAATCTTTGGCCATTATCTTTGAAAAGTCGTGGAGATCAGGAGAGATCCTGGGTGATTGGAAAAAGGCAAATGTAGTGCCCATCTTTAAGAAAGGGAAGAAGGACGATCCAGGGAACTATAGGCCAGTCAGTCTTACCTCAGTCCCTAGAAAAATCATGGCGGGGATCCTCAAGGAATCCATTTTAAAGCACTTGGAAGAGGTGAAGGTGATCAAGAACAGTCAACATGGATTCACAAAGGGCAAGTCGTGCCTGACCAATCTGATTAGCTTCTGTGATGAGGTAACTGGCTCTGTGGATGTGGGGAAGTCAGTGGATGTGGTATACCTTGACTTTAGCAAGGCTTTTGATACGGTCTCCCACAATATTCTTGCCAGCAAGTTAAGGGAATGCGGATTGGATAAATGGACAGTAAGATGGATGGAAAGCTGGCTAGAAGGCCGGGCCCAGCAGGTAGTGATCAATGGCTCGATGTCAGGATGGCGGTCGGTTTCTAGCGGAGTGCCCCAAGGTTCGGTTCTGGGACCAGTTTTGTTCAACATCTTTATTAATGACCTGGATGATGTAAAAATCGCTGCTTCATTTCCCTTTGCCGAGTACACTCATCTACATGGCTCCGTCGACAGAGCCATGTAGTCTAGATATACCCTATAAGACCAGGCCTTAGTCTAATACTTGAAGCTGATGATCATAGAATACTAGGACTGGAAGGGACCTCGAGGGGTCATCAAGTCCAGTCCCCAAAGACAGAGAATCAGGATTCTTTGGTTCTACTTCCAGCTGTGCCACTGTTTTGCAGTGTGCTTGGGAAAGTCCTTTAACATTTTTGTCCCTTAGTTTGCTCCTTGGGAATGAAAATGCTTGTCTCCCTCCCTCCCTCGGCTTAGGTCACAGTGGTAACACTCCAAAGCAATAGATAAGAGATGCTACAGGATTGTAAAGTGCTGTATGTCGTATGTAAAGTATTGCACTGATAGCATTGCACTTAAAGGGGCGACATAAGGAACCCAGCCATGTAGGAATTTCCATACTGCCTGTAACAGGGCAGGACTCACCACCCTGGCGCCTCCTGCTGGTCACTTAGAGAATCAGATCTTCAGCCCTGGAGTGCCTCTCTCACCTGCTATAGCCTGTTATTCTCCACAAGCTAGTGTTAGGGCCCACATTCCTCCCAGACCACGACACTCTTCCCTCCAGGAACTGCCCCACAGCAGTGCCCCACACTCTGGGGTCTCTCCCTCAGGAAACCCTCAGCCTCCTAGCCCCACCTTTCCTCACTAACCCTCTGCCAGTCATCAGCTAGCCCCTCCCTCAGGGGCAAACTGTAGTCTGAAATGGCCACTCAGCATAGGCAAGGGGGTGGGGACCTACTGCCTTTGGCTGCCTCCCTGCAGCCCTAGTGACCTCAGGCCCCTGTCATTGGGCCCCAGCCTGGGACTACTCAGGCGGGAGCTCTCCTGGCTCTCCCTGCCTTTCCTCAGCACTGTTCTGTTGTGTGCCCTGGCTAGCAGGCAGCTGGGTCCTTCTCCCTCCAGGGCTGGAGTGAGAGTGTGCTCAGCCAACTCTTTTATACAGCCCTCCTGGGCTTTGATTGGCTGCCGCAAGGCCTCTCATGATTGGCCCCTAACCACAGCCCTCTCCTGGGGCTGTTTTAACCCTTTTTATGCCTAGAGTGTGGTGACCACTCCACTACATTGCATCATAGCAGATTAAGTAGATTATTGCTATCTTGTGTTCATTCGTGAGCCGCACTACATGGGTCAGAGGAAGAGATTCGTCCCAGGTGTTTCAGAAGAGTGCCTGAAGAAAGGGCGCAGCTATGAGTGAGCAAATAAACTGGCAATGACGGTAATTAGCAAATTAGCCCTGGAATATGCTCCAGTTATTCTAGCTAGTGAGGCTATTTATCAGTGGTTATTCATTATAAATGAATAATCCCTATTTAAACTCTTTGCCTCAATATCTAGTCATAGTGAAAAGTCTCAGAGGGGTGGCTGTGTTAGGCTGTATCTGCAAAAACAACGAGGAGTCCTGTGGCACCTTAGAGACTAACAGATT
>JANRFK010006656.1:11499689-11515450 GCA_030068395.1 Apalone spinifera | reverse complement strand
CCCCCCCCCCCCGGTTGCAACCTAGTCCCAGGCTCACTCTGCTGCAGTGGGGTTAGCTGTAGCAGCCTCGGTTGGGCCAGGGACATAAAGCGGCTCCTGGGTGCACAGGGAGCAGGCAGCTCCTGGGGACAAAGACACACAAAGGTGCGTCGGGAGGGGGGGGCGCTGCCCCATACCACCCTGCTGCTGCAGAACTGCTCCATGGAAAGTACTTGAACAATCTGGCCAGGAACAGCTGAAGGCTTGGAAATCCAGCACTCCGGGGGCACTTCTGCTCTGAAAAGCGACAGTTAAAATGGCTCTGCTCCCGGGGCGAGACAGAGCCCAGAGCCTGTTCCCATTAGCGCTGCAAGGCCACCCTGTTCCAGGAGGGGGCACTGGAGTCCAGCCCTTCTTGTGCACCCTCCATGGATCCGTTCACTAGATTCCCCTCGCCCGGCCAGACGCAGGCTCGGGCATCTCCTGTCCAAGCCGGTTGTCACCGAGGGCAGAATCTGCCCCTCGGGCTCTTCCCGCCGGAGATGGGCCGGATGAGAGGGGAAAGCCATTCTCAGCTACTCCCGCACTGCAAGCGGCAGCCTGACTGAACCTGGCTCTACAGCCTCCAGCACGCGGGGCTCATGCTCGGACACTAAAGACAGCTGCGTAGATGTTGTGGCTCAGGGACGCATGCACACGCACACACACCCCTTCAGAGCCTACATGTCTACACAGCTACATTTGGCACCAGAGGCCAGAGCCCTGGTATAGAATCGTGATTAGACTTGGCGCCCAGCTAGCTGGGGACCTATGCTGCAAAAAACCCCCCACCATGGCCAATGCTACTCTGCCTTCTTGCTAGCAGCAGCTGCGACCAAGGATTGACTGGGCCAGGGAGACTGAGCCCTGTTAGCAATCTAGGACAAGGCATGCCGGTGGGGGTGGGGGGGTAGGCGTGTGCCCAGCTCTGCAGGTAGCAGTCAGGAACACAGACAGAAAGCCAGCCTTTGACAACTGCTTACCTGCTTCTGGAGCAGCCCGTCTCCCGTGGCCAGGAGCGTCTCCCTTGCTTTGCTTTCCCTCCTTCCCAGATAAAACACCAGCAAGGCAGATTGGACCTCTCCAAACGACCGCCCCACCTCCTCTTGAAGAGCCAGCGTAAACCTGAGCTTCGTCTCAGCATCCCACGTCACTGTGGAGAAGGGGCCACACAAACAGCATGACTCTGGCTGGTAAAGAGAAAGACTCTTCACAAGCAGCTAGCCTGTGGAACTCCTGGACACGGCACCAGAGGCCTAAGCATTTCAAGAGACATTAAAACAAAGGGATCAGGCAAACCAGCATAATGGCTGAGGGATCCACTAGCTCGCAAACAAAAGCAGAGTTATTAACTTCCTTGTTGCAGGGCATCGGACAATTGGTAAGCGCCAGGGCGTACAAAAAAATTTCCGCCATAGGAAGGTTATTCCAGCACCACCCTTGCTTAAATGAGCACCCCTTTCTCCGACACAGCTGGTGTTGGGCCACCGGGTTCTGACACTTGCCCCCAGTTCACTGCCACCTTCTCCCACTTCAAACTCTGGTTGGTCTAGTTTTTCTAGGCCCTGGCTCCTCCGGCTGTCTGGCTGCAAGATGGACCCCGGGGGCCCCTCCAGAGAGGGCTCTCCACATTCCGAGCAGCATCTGCAGACGTGTGTGGCCTCTTGAAGTCAGTCACAGCAGGATGGCTTTCAAGGATACGGGATAAAGCACTTGGAGGACATCACAGACGCATTCTCTGGCAGCAGCTCTTCCGGTAACCAGCTGTTCCTAGAGGAGCAGGAGGCCCTGCCATTGTGGGGCTCACCCCTGATTTATTTCTTTAGGAAGTTCCTGGGGTGGGGGGGCAGTAATGGGAAGTGGCTCCAAGCCACCGAGCAAGGTGAACGCTCAGCCCAGCGATAACCAGAGTCCTGGCAAAATGCACATCCTTGATTAGAAGCGACCACCTGTTCAGAGACCGGGAGCAGGAGGGGGGCCAGAGATCTGTTGAGCCAGTGCACAGAGCAGGGCACTTTGCCAAAGGCTCTCTCCTTTCACCCAGCCCCCGCTTCTAGCAGGCCCACCAACTCCACGAGCTGGCGTCTTGCAGGGCAGGTTCCCACTGGGCAGGGATGAGTCGCAACCACGTGGGCACTGACTGAGGACACGGAAAGAGGCCCTGGGCAGATGCAGGGGCCGCCTGGTGGAGCAGCAGCGGGGCAGGGATCCAGCGCCGGCTTCCCAGCCTCACCCCACCACCGACCAGTGACCCCACGCTGTGTTCCACCGATTCCCCCTCCGCTCGGGGAAAGCGCTGATCCACCTTGCCCAGCTCTCAGGCCCGGGGCTGTGGATGAGGGACAGGCTGGGTGCACTCAAACAACAGATGCTGGGAAGGCAAAACCTGAGCTGCTCCAATTAGGAAACACGCGGGTCCCGGGTGGCCTGACAGCCCCACTGGCCCCTAGCACCAATTCACTGATTCAGAGGCACTAGCGGAATGCCTGGGGTGTCAGCGTGTAAATTAGTCTCCACTAATTGCTTGTGCTATTTGATGGCCCCAGCGCAACCATGGGCAAGCTAGGCTAGCGAATGGACTATGCGCGGCCCTCCATCTCAACGCGCCCGCGTCCCAGGGCAGTCCCTTGGGATTGGGTGGGAAGGACTAGTCGACTATCCCACTAGCAAATGCTTATCGGATAGTCGACAGGCTTGGCGACTAGTCGCCTCCTCCTCCCTTGCTGCCTGTCAAAAAGAGGCAGCAAGGCGGGGGGAGAGAGGAGGGGATGCTTCGAAGCGGCAGACCCTGGGCTCCATGCGGCGCTGCCACTTTGAAACACACGTGCAGGCCGGGGCAGCTGGGGACTCTCCCGCGGGCCCCGAGCTCCTAGCGCTTTCGCCTTTGAAGTGTAGCAACAGCCCTGGGGAGGTGGAGACGCCCTTATCAACTAATCAAAGAGTTGGATTAGCCCGTTATTCTAAATTTACCGTCCCTACTTGGGATAGGGCACCTTTGCCAACCGCGCTTGCGTCCCTAGACTAGGGGAGCCGTGTGCTCCCGCTGCATCCGGTCAAAGCGCTGCTGCAGCGCAGGCCGGGGTGCCGACTGACCTGTTGCGGCTCTGGGATGGGCTGCAGAGGGAGCGCCCAGCTGTCACAGCCAACGTGGTGTCCGATCAGCGCGTGCCCTGGCTGGACGTGTGTGTCACTTTAGTAATACCCGTAGGACAAAAACCTACACGGACGGAAACCGGCCGACTCTGGCAACCCTGAACATGGGCAGCAGTGAACAAGACGTCTCAAGCCACACCCAGAACCCCGCTGAGCTGCATGGGGCCCGCCGGCCACGGATTACCCACCACTGGTCTCTGGCACGGGGCCACCCAGTGAGATCTATCAACATCTGCTTTGCCAGCCATCTTAGGGGAGAGGAGGAGGACTGGGCTGCAGAGACAGCTGTAGCCCATAGGCCCTGCTGAGGTGGTTTGGCGGGAAGGTGGGTACTTAGGGGGCAGCACGTGACTGCTGCTTACTCTGGGGACGTGCTGGGCTGTCTATCTGCACAGAACAGAGTGAAATGATACTCCCAAGAGTCTGAAGGCAAAGTACAAGGAGAGAAAGACACGCCCCAGCACAGGGAGCCAGTCAGACTAATGGGCAGGAGCTGACAGCTGATTAAGCAGGAGATCTCAGACGTCCCTTCCCAGTCTCTATCCCAGCAGAACCTGGCGGATGTCCAAGCCAGGCACAGGCCCAGAGACAGCTGCCAACTTGAACAAGCAGAGCACCCTCCTCCATTGCGATGGAAGCAGAATCATCCTCATTTTACAAATGGGGAAACTGAGGCACAGAGAGGGGGCTTCAACTCGCCCCAGTTCACAAAGAGCTGAAGGACACAGACCACCTGTTTCAACAGCGCCTAGCTTAACGGGGGAGGGGGGGAGGGAGCCCATGTCCGTAACGGTCGTTCTCAGGGGTTACTATAATACAAATAATAAATAGCGAGGGAATGACAAAATCGGGAACAGAATCCAGGACTACTGACATCTAGATCTCGGCAGTAGCAGCTAGGCAGTGCTCCCTTATAAGATACTGCTCAGCAGCCTTACTCCTTCAAAACTCAGGAAGGAATTCATGCTCAGAGACTGCTCTGTGGTTTGCTCCCATTTTAGAGATATGAAAACTGAGTCTCAAAGAGTTTGAGACCAAAGACATTCAGAAACAGTCACCGGGTTGGGACACCTCCCTTGCTGGGTACCAGCTTGGGCTCAGTGATTTGCAACGTTGAATCTGGCCAGGACCTCAGTGGTGGGGGGGTGACTGATCCGGGAGAGATCAGTGCTTCAGGAGAGGCATCTGAGTCAAGATTAAATTGAACTGGTCCTGACCCCCAGGCCTCTGCTCAACCCAGCAAACCACAGCCTCCGTAAGAAAGCCTAGTTTGGCAAAAACGCCCTTACCCACTTTGCATTACTCCAGTACAGCGAAAGTCGGAACTAGCAAATGCCCGCGGCAGTGCCGCACATATAGCTGAATTCTTAGGAGACATAATACTGCTGATGATTTCCTTACAAAAATACACAAATGGTGAACAACTCAAGTTGTCTGCCACTTCACAGGCTCTGGGAAGCTTCCTTGGGCCTGAACTATCAGATCATCCAGAGCCACACCGTTCAATACAACCGTCCTAGGAGCAGGGTTATAGCGCGGTATCTCACACCAAGGGTCTGAACAGCAGCACACAAAGCCCTGCCTAGGAGCACCTGGAGAGCTCCAGGCCCTGCCGCACAAGCACAGCACTATGCGGCTCTGCGTTGCTGGTTCAAATCCAGCCCCGGTCACAGAGATTTCAACAGCTGCTGTCTGCTCCGAGGCAGGTATCCAAGGAACGCTACCCAGCTCTCAGCCGGCCACCCTGGTACGGATGGTACAGTCCCCTGGTTGGAGACTGAATTCCCTTTTCAGACTTGGACTCGATTCCACCCCAGACCCGGGGGAGGGATGTTAGCGAGGAGTCGACTGGAGTATCGACTACTTGCTCCCCCCCACCAGGTTGCTGCCTCTCTGACAGGTGGGGAGGGGGCAGGAGCCAGTGCTAGGAGGAGCTGGTTCCCGCAGCATGTCTCCGCGGTGCCACCTCCTCCCACCCGCTGCTCCCATCAGAGGCAGCTGGGGAGAGGACAAGGGGCGCCTGCTCCAGCAACAGCCCCTGTCTGCAGGAGACCCAGCAGGGAGCTGGGCCCCCGCCCTGATGGACAGGAGCTGCTGCCACCAAGCAGCCCCCTGTTCACGGCAACCTGAGCTCGACACTGAACGAGGGCTGCTGGACTCCGCGCACGCCGGGAACAAGCAGACCTGGCTCGCGCGGGTCTGGGAGGCTGCGCCTCTGCATTTTAAATCTAGTAAGAGCCTGGCAGCTCTCACTACATTTAAAATGCAGAGCTGCAGCGTGGGCGCCTCCCAGAGCCAGCACGAACCAGGACTGCTGAGTCCCCACTCGAGCCGGCTCCTGGAGCTTCCCCCGCCGCGGCTCTGCAGAGCGGCCTGTCGACTAGTCGTGTCATTATCCACGACACGATGAGTCAGATCACCGCAATTTAACATCCCTAACCTGGAGAAGCAAAGTGGGGGACCCTGATGGGGTGGCTGTGTGTGACTCAACCGATTTCAAAACCAGACTGACATCATCTCACCGGACCCCTGCGTAATGAAGACCAAGGACTGACCCCCCCACAAGCACACTGCTGCTCGAAGGGACTCAGTGCTGCTCAAGGATTGTGCTCACACACGCACAGAGACTCTAGGGCTCTCAAGCTGGCACTAAGTGTTATATATTTAAATACACTGGTGGAAGGGGGTAGGGAGAAGGTTCACCCGGTGTAACTAACCTAGTTCTCCGCCAGGTCAAACCCTGCCCATGCTAGAACACTGCTGGAAAGAGATCCCTCAGACACTGACGTGGTTCCCTGGGGGAACATGGTCCCAGGCTGCCCCCCTGCTGATTTAGGAGAAGCTTAACATTGCCCTTTCCCCATTCCCACCCAAGGGTAAGCATGAGGCTATCTACTTCTGCACAGACCCATTCACATGGGCCTGCACGAGTCCTCATGCAGTCTATTGCAAAGGAGATGCGGCAGGGTTTCTACGCAGGCAAGCTCCACATGGCAGCAAGGGCTGGAGACATTACACAAGAGACCGATACCAGCGGGGAAAGAACAAGAGGGAATTGTTCTCAGCAATCAGCTCTCTCAAGGGTTTTATGCCACCCTATGAACCAGGGCGCCGCTAAGAACGGGGACGACTGCAGTTACCCACATGTGCCGTTTGGAACATACCCTTTCTCTTCCGAAGAGAGAACAGGGTCTCACCTTAGCCTTTGGATTTTACCATAAGCATTGAAGGACCGAGTGAGCCAGGACTGCAGCAAGAGCTGAAGGGGAGAGCGTTAACCCAGCTAGGCTGGGAGCCCCAGCAGCCAACAAGATGTTTCCAGGGACGGATGGGGACAGGGACACGCACAAGGTGATCTATACCAGAACTGGGGAGAAAGACAATGGGAAGCTTATGATGCCGAGTGGGTTATTTCTACTCACGGGGAGTTGGTCCCTCTCCCCCATTTCATCTCCTACCAACCCCCGTCTTTGGTGTGCATAGCAGGATTTCCCTGGTAATGCCCCACTTCCCATGGCATCTGAGCATCTCTCAACCCCAGTCACTACAGGGTTCTCTTGGCTGACTTCCTAGGATTTAAGCAAGCACTTACCTTCCTCAAGATGCAGCACCAGGAACCTGCTCTCCCCTGGCTCAGCCAAGTGGGCATGCATGTGCTTCAGAGACAGGAGAGCAGAATGGGTCTCCCCAGCAGGACAGATCCCAAAGGTCTCCAGCTGGCCTTGATCCCAGCTGGCACGTCTCACCAGCTTCAGGAAATCGCTTTCGTAGCTGGTAAGGACCCCGACAACTTCCAAAGGACTCTGGTCCAAGCCATACCGCCTGCTCATTCTCACTGTGCACACGGGCCCCTCCAGCCCGTCAGGGAGCCAAGCAGGGAGGCTGGATTCTAACCCCACAACTGGGGAAACTGCCTCCTTGGGGAAGAGCTGGGGGCATCTTGCTCCCTTGGCATAATCTCCTGGCTGGTCACTCAAGAGGGGATGAGCAACAGCCGTGGCCTTGGATGTCAATGCCATGAAGCTGGGTTCTGCTCCCTCATACGCGCTCTCATCTTCCTTTTCTCCCAGCTCCTTCGGGAAGGTTATTTCAGCAGGCCAGAGTCCTCCCCCGATGCCTCTCTTCCTAGGCACAGCAGCAGATGGGAGGAACAGCAGCAGGTACTGCAAAGCGACTCCAAGCACGGGCTTCATGTTCTGGCTCGGAGCAGCTCTAACCTCCGAGGCTAGAGTTACTCGAGTGCATCCCTCGAAACACTTATGTATGGGGAGGACGGCACCTCCCATTCAAACAAAGCGACCTTGAGTTGACAATGCACAACACACCTCCCCTGAGAAACATGCAGAGGCCAGTGTGCTGTAAAGGAGGGAGGGCCGATTCAACGGAGTTTTTCTGTTCCATTTTTGGCTTTGCATCCAGGGCTTGGAAACGTTAGAAAATTGAAGTTGTTTACCTTATTTGTAGGGATGCTTGTCCTTGACTTAAGATGTTTTTAAGAAGGGTAGGGAGAAAATGGCCAGTCTGGCTTGACTCTTCACTGGGATTGGCAGACATTTCTCTTAGAGCTTGAAACATCTAGGGTGAGGAAGTGGTGAGAGCGGAAGGAATGGATAGAAGTAAGGAAATGGGAAGAAATGGAGAGAAGTTAGACCGATCAGTTCTCTCGGCTGGGAAGCGTCCTATGATTACTGGGAGCACCGGCTCTTCCCCTCTGCAGACACGTTAGAGAGGTCATCTCATGAAGACTCATATTATTCTGTTCCAACTCCTCCGGAAAATTCAGTGCTTGGTGTAAAAATATTTAATTCTACTGGAGCATCAGGGAAGGGTCTCACGAGGCAATTCATGGAAGGCTCAGACCTTGAGATGAAAACCATCCTGGATTCGATAAAAGAGGGAACAATCCTGCCACGGTCTGTCCTGCTGGGTCACCAAAGCTACTTTCCTTTCCTGCTTTCACTGATCCCAACAGGACCAAATGGCTAGTGCGGTCCCTACACCAATTCCACGGCAACGTGATGCCCACAGGTAAATGGATCTTCAAAACCACGTTCAACACACAGCCAGACCTTTCTGCTGGCTCCCAGGGCCCATGCGCACTACTCAAGAGGTAGATGCAGTACCAGGAATCTGTCTGCAGAAGTGCTGGAGACCAAGCTGTGTGAATAAACCAAAGGGCTTACTTGCTCAGAGTTCTCTCCTACCGCAAGACTCACAAGCCTCCAACCCATCTCAGGTTAAGTTTTCAACCGGGTCGACAGACTCAAGCCACAGAGGCTCTTAAGATGCTGACTTCAGAGAACTGCTTGAGCACCAGCTCATCTGAACAGAAATCCCTCTTCCTGTTGTTCCACACGTTACACTTGCACAATTAGCCAATTTTCATTTTCAAAATACTAGTTTGTGGCTTTATCTTTAGGAATCCTACTTCACTCTGACCTTGCCCACCCGCGTCTGCCACATGCCACGTACGTTTGCAGGGAGACTCAACGGGCAGCCTCTGCATTGGGTATCTAAGATGCAGCAAGAGACAGCGCATGGGGCAAGAATCCATTTCCGCCACATGTCTGCTGAGTGGCACATGGCTAGATCTAAACCTAGCTCTGAATCTGGACCCCTCTGTGCATGTTCAATATACAGAAGTACATGATAAAATTCTGGAGCGGGTGAGACAGCCAAGGGAAAGTCAGCTGTCATGGAACCCCAGAAAAGTGTCCCTGCGAGGAGGGATGGGGGAGTTCTCCCCCAGGACAACGTAGAGCAGTGGGCACCAACCAGTTGATCGGGATCTACTGGTGGATCTTGGAGCCTCTGTCAGGTGATTCTGTCTGGTTTGGCCAGGAGGCTGTCAAGTGCCAGCACATCAGCTGCCTCTCCCCCCACTGCTGTTCATCTCCTGCCCTTTGCCTTGGAGCTGTCCCTCCCCCCGGGAGCCTCCTGCTTTCTGTGCAGGGCAGGGGAGTGAGAGGGCGCCGATGTCAAGGTGCCCCCTCTCACCCTGTAGCCTCTCTCCACAGAGCAGAGAGGGGGCACAACAGGACTTGGGAGGGAGCTTGCTGGCTGCTTTAGGGAGTGGTTCAGAGCCACAGCCCCACCAACCAGGAGCCATGAGCAGTGCTCATCTGCAGCCCACATCCCAAACTCCTACCCCAGTTGTGAACTACCTCCTGTACCCCAAGCCCCTGCCCTAGCCTCGAGCCCTGAGGGCAGGGGACTAGACTTGATGACCTCTCAAGGTCCCTTCCAGTTCTATGCGATAGGTATTTCCCTGCATCCAAATGCCATCCCAGAGCCTGCACCTAGAACCCCTTCCAGCACCTCAACTGCCTGCCCCAAAAGCAGTTCAGAGCCCCTCTCACATTCCAGATCCCTTAATCCAAGGCCAGAGCCTGCCCCCAACTGTCTGCCCCAGCCCCTCCTTCCCGCCCCTTCTCTGAGCCCCTGCCCCGCTCACTCCATCCTCTCTCTCTTGCCCACCTGGTGAAAGTGAGTGAGGGTGGGCAAGAGAGAGAGTATGGAGTAAGCGGGGTAGGGGCTCAGAGAAGGGGCGGGAAGGAGGTGTGGCCAGGGTATTTATATCTGAGGTAGATCTTGGATTGCACTTACATTTAAAAAGTGATTTCGTGCTCAAAAAGGTAGACCCCTCATGTAGAACATGGGACAGCAAAAACCAACATAGGGAGAAGCATGGTGTCATGAGTCTGAGCTGATGTTAGATTTCTAGCGAGTAGAGTCATTTTCCCCTGGAGTAATGATAACTTTGAATATATACCACTAAGGACAGCGAGGGTTGACAACGTGTTCCTAGCTACGCATTTTCTTGGGCCTTTTAACACTACTAATGTGGAAACACAGGCAATGGTTTTCACCCAAAGAGAAAGACGTGGATACAGAAAACAATGTAGAAAGCCTTTTAATGAACCTACAGGATTCAGGCAACGCTATTAGCATATAAAAAGGACAAAGATTTCCCTCTGAGCAAATAATGGTGTATAATTAAAACACAAATCAAAAGGAGTCCACTGGGGAAAGAGTCCAGGAGGAGCTTTTCAGTTGGAAGGAGGAGGGGGGGGAATAGTTCCTGGCCCCTCTGTGGGAAGAGGTGGTCTCATCATGGGGGGCAGAGGAGCAGGGGGATGTACCCCAGGAGCAGGGGGCAGCTGAGGTGGTGCTGGGGGCGGTACAGGTCCGGAGGGAGGCATGGGTGGCAAAGTCAAGCCTCCTGGAGGAGGTGGTGGTGGCGGCATGGAGTCTGGCAGAGGTGGTCGGGGGGGCAAGCCATTCATCAGTGGGGGTGGTGGAGGCCTCTTCACGGTTGGGGGTCCAGGAGGGATGCTCTGGGGAACTGGGGGCTTCTCCATTTTGAAATGGAACTGAAGGAAGAACTAGGGGGAAAAAAAAAGGGACAGATTCAAATCAGCAAAGCAGCTTGGGAACCTCGTAAGGTGGCTGCCCTACCACGTGGTCTCTGGTACGCCAAGAAATATTGTGAACCACTGAAACGTGAGGTGTAATGCTTCCAACCCCAGGTGTCACCTCACATCGCGCTCAGCCTTTCCATCAACAGGCAACCACGGGCTCGCACCAAATGCAGTCCCACTTCTAATTCTAGAGCACCCTGAAACATGCTCTTTGGCTTCTGAGTCAGTTACCAAGTTAACATCTCACCCTCACGTATAGCACCCCATCCCTGCTCAACTGTGCCTGCTACACACACCACTGGACACAGCACCACACAAGTGTCTGGCGCACGGTTCCCCAAAACACGTTAGGACCATGTTGCTGCTAGGTATTGGTCCATTGGTGCTGTGCTGCGGCTAAGTCCGTGCATTCCCTGCGGAAAGGTCTGGCTGCTGGACTAGTCACTGACACAGCAGCAATCCAGGAAGATTTTTACTCAGCTTCATGTTTTGTTTTTAAGCAAACTTAAATGTTGGTGACCGCTCAGGAGACAGATTCTGTATGTACAGCAGTAGCTGTACAAGCTTCTTCCAAATGCACTTCCACCTGACCTGGAGGGACCCCTTGTTTGGGCGAGAAAGAAGATCAGTCTGAACGATCCCTTCAAATCTCCACCTCCCTGCCGAGAATGCCAATAAGGGAGCTTACTTTTGGGTGATTGACACTTGCCCTTTTAGTAACTCAGATGAGCCAAGGAAGATCATGTCACGTGCCAAACACACACGAAGAATGTTAGACAGAAAACATTCTGTCTCACATTGGCCTGACAACCCCAGAGTTGTGGCTTCAAGGCCCAGCCACCACCCAGGAGCATCACCACCAGCTACCCCATTAGGAAGGCCAGAGAAGGGACGCCCTGCAGGTAGGGAGGTGGGGTGGGTTTTGCAGTGGCCTAGGGGCTAGGGCATTGGCCTGAGGATCCCAGGATTGTGGGTTCAAGCATCAAGGAAAGGAGGGCTCCAGCACACATCTGTGTCCAGTGTTCATAGGAAACTGGATCAATGTAATCAATCGGCCAGACCCATCACCAACCCACCCTGGAAATCGGAGTTCAGAATGCAGGCCTGGGAGATGCCCAGCATCAAGGCTCCTCAGTGAAGGAGCATGAAGTGCCAGAACTACAAGATAATCAGAGTTAAGAATGCCTTGGGAATGGAGGATGTTTGTAACACTGAACAAAACATTACAGTTGCTCTTTCAAAAGTTTACTACCACACACTGACTTACTACAGCTCTGAAACTTTACTTTGCAGAAGAAAACCGCTGCTTTGCCTTTACTCTCTAGTAGTTTATGTTTAACACAGAACTAGATGGTATTTACGTTTCTGTGTCTGCCCGACTGCATGCTTCTGGCTCCAAACAAGGCGTGGCTGACTGGTCAGTTTCTACCTCTGGTGTTCATAACTGAGGTTCTACCGAAGTATTTTGGTAACCACTGGCCTACGCTCCTCCACACTGTCCTCTTATCTTTTCACTCCCTCCCAAAGAAGTGAGTCTCCAGCTACCTGTTTGGTTTCTCTGTTCCAGTGAGTCCAAAACTTTCCTTCTGCTTTGTCAATTTCCCTGCTTGGCACCTGTAACAAAAGCAGTAAAGAGCTATTATTAGCACCACCAGATTAGCTCCTTAGCACTAGAGCAGCAAGATAAGCACCGCTATTCCAGGCTTGTGAGAGATGTGCTACTATCAAGCCTTAACAGACAGAGGGGATGAATTAAGACACTTTCATATCTCTCAAGGGCAAGCGTATCGTCTGAAACGGGCTCCTCTTAACACCTGCACAAAAAGGACGCAGGAACAGGGCCCAAAGGGCTCCTTTTTGTGCTGGAGGCAGAGAATTCCTTGGCTGCCCAGACGCTCTCGGCCACATGCCTCTATTCATCCCAAAGGGTGGTTCAGGAGTCGTCCCCTTTCAACACTTCCAACCAAGCTCCCCGTACGCAAAGGCCCAACCATGCTCCCCATCCACATAGGCTCAATGGAATAGGTGGACACTGCTCTATTGCCACTGAATGCACAGGGCGGGGAGAGGGCAACATGCCAGAGTGGGTCATTTCAGTCTTACCGTCCACGAGACACATTCCCAGCCAATGACTGGCCAATAAACTGTACCTTGAAAGCAATGGTTTCATAGGGCTCCGCCGCCATCAAGAGATATTGCCAGCGTCTGTCTGGGGGCTCAATCCTTTGCTCGTATGCAGACATGAACCGGTGCCTAGGCATGATGGTTTCAGCGATCTCTGGGTAATCGATCTGTGGGGGGATATTGCAGCATTAGGTACATACTCAATCCTCCCCCCTTCTGCTAGCGGAACACCCCCAACCATAAAGAAGGGCCAGTCCATGTCCTTTATATGGTGAAGTTCATACATTTACTGCTGGTGAAAGAAACCAGTCTTGGTCACGGATCCCTCCACTTACAGCATGGTGAGGAGCAGTGCGTCAGCACCAAAAGCTTCCCCCAGCACCACTGCCCACATGCCACAGCACAGTCCTACCGAGACCACCCTTAGGAACAAGAGGGCTGTTCCTCAGCCAGTGTCAAGAACATTCTGATGGCTGTCTGTAATTGTGCGGGAACATGTCTACCAGGAACCGAGCCAAAACCCTCGATGCCAGCCTCTTTTCTAATGCATCCTGCTGGGAACTTGCAGCCGAACAATTCCTTTACAAGCACCACTCAGAGGTATGCAAGGTTCACAGTTGCTTACCTGGAAGAGAAGGCTCTGTTGCCCCATTTCTGGATCTCTCTGTTTGGTCACTGTAAAAGGACAATGAACGAGTTCAATACCGTAGTGTTTCCAACCTGTGGACCACAGACTATGTCTAAGAGGTTCACAGAAGGTTACTATTACCATAGAAAAGTGATTTTCAATCCAGGGTCTGCACATTATGTCTAAGATTTCCAAAGGGGTCTGCACCGCCATTCAAAACTTTTTAGGGGTCCACAAATGAAAAAAGGCTGAAAACCGCTATAATACAGTACTGAGGCTGGAGTGACACTAATCCCGTTTTAGGAACTGATAGTACTGCAGAGCACCATCCCAAAGAAAATAAAAACTCTGACCGTTTACACAGTTGTAACACTACATTATTTGAAAGCCTTTATGCCAAGTGTTCAGCACCACTGAAATGCAGCAACTTCTGGGGCAGAGGTAGAGAACTGACACGCAGAACACGGCAAAATAGGGGGAAGATAGGGGACATAAAATGGAAGAAAAAGGAAGTTTTGGCCAAGAACTCAGTGACAAAGCCACAGTTTCATGAAGAGTGCCATAACGATTTTTTAAATAAAAATGGGTGAGTAAATTTGAGATTACAAACCTTGTTAGTGACCCTCGGCATTTATGGAAAGAAAGGGGGGAAATCATACTCATGGGAGCAGCAGTATAGTAGGTGGCAGAGGAGAGCCAGATTACATCCCATGCTGTCCACCTCTTGCATCACTGATCATGACTACCAATGCATTGCTGGACCTGCCCTTGTTTGACTGCCAGCTGTAAGGAGTCACTCTATGGGCAAACAAAACAATGCAAGAAGAGAGGGACGTGGCCCTATAGTTTATTTATGACCATATTGGCTGAAAAGCTTATTTACAACTAATACCCACAGCACTGCATTTCAAGCAAGCACCAGGTAGGTACCCTAACAGAAAAGACATGCCAGTCACTTGTCACCTTTGTAACCTGGTCGTCCAATTTTCACAAACTTTTTCACTTCCACTTTGACTTTTTCTGGTGCAGGCTGGGCAGGGGCTTCCTTAGCTTCCTTGGCAGCCCTGCGAGCTCTGAAATCAGGACAGAAGGTTGTCATCTAGATGCACTCAGAAATGTGATCTTTTCAATTCAGAGTACTCTCTTCAGCCTTGAAACCCTGCCAGCCATCTCTTGCCAACCCCTGCCCTGACAGAGAACTACAGCCCCTATAGCTGTGAATTCAAACTCACTGCTGCAACAATGCTAAACCAAGAGCTCCTCATCTGACATTCCACTTAGCACATGAAGAAAAACTACTTGATGGGTGGCACCCAAGGAGAGAGGGAGGCTTAAAAGCCAAACTGGACTGTTTGATCTCATGCCTACAGCAAAACTAAGTTTGCACTCTGATTTATAATGTAAAACAAATAAATCCAGGATGAAGTGTTTGTTAAAATGGATACCCACTAATTTAACATGTCCAGAGACTGGAAAACACTTCCATTAAGAACTTACAAATTGGTCTGATGCTTTTTCCCCTGGGTATGTGCTAAATAGCTTCCCTGCAACAAAACAAGACAAGAAAATTAAATATGACAGAAAGCTGTGAAGTATCCAGATGTCACAGAAGAGTTAAGATGCCTTTTGAAGGAAGCTCTAAGACACATCAATATTTTAACTCTTAGGGTACATCTATACTTGCACCCTAGTTCGAACTAGGGATGCAAATGTAGGCGAGCGAAATGGCTAATGAAGCGAGAATTTAAATATCCCACGCTTCATTAGCATAATCTCGCCCGCGCGCTATTCCAATCGCCAGCTGATTCGAACCAGGAAGTGCGCCCCGGGCCATGTTAGTTCAAATCAAACCCCTTGGTTCAAACTAACGTTACTCCCCAAAAAATGAGGAGTAGCGTTAGTTTGAACCAAGGGGTTTGTTTTGAACTATCGCGGCCCGGAGCGCACTTCCTGGTTCGAATCAGCTGGCGATTGGAATAGCGTGCGGGCGAGATTATGCTAATGAAGCGTGGGATATTTAAATCCCCACGTCATTAGCCATTTCGCTCGCCTACATTTGTATCCCTAGTTTGAACTAGTGTGCAAGTGTAGACGTATCCTTACGGCACAAAGGGAAAATTTATTCATCTTCATAAGTGCACTGAGGTACAGGAAAATGTACACTTTTTTCAGAGTCTCATCCATTCCCTCCACCAACCCAGCTCTCAACCACCAATCACTTTCTCTCTTGCATGCACCCACCCAAAAAAAACCCTGACCCAACCCCCCACTTCCTGACCTTTCACAACCCGCACTGGGAGATCTCTTGCCCCTGAGAATGAACCCCAATTCATATACTAATCCCAGTTCTTAAAAAGATGCTTCAAGTTAATAATTAAAAAGAAACAAAAAGAATATCTTTAAGGTACTTATACATT
>JANRFK010006656.1:11456720-11489414 GCA_030068395.1 Apalone spinifera | reverse complement strand
CCACTGGTGCTAGTAGAAGGCAGAATGATTGGGGGGGGGAGATGGGGGAGGCGCTGGCTGGCTCGGTGCCAGGGTCTGTGTCGTACCCATAGTGGCAGCATTTCAGCTGGGAACGGCCTCAGGCAGCTGGCTGCACCCTCTGGGACGCCGAGTCAGCTGGTGGCTGCTCTCTGGTTCATCCTAAAGGCAGGAGAGGCGCTTGCTTCCCAGGGTGGCTTTTGGCTGAGCGCTGCTTTGGCTCGGTGGGGTCCTTGGCCTTGAATCGCCAGACTGACCCCTCGGCCTTAGCTCTTTGGCTGGCCCACAGGCTGGCTTCAGCTGCGGCCGAGATGCAGGGAGCAGCTGCGGGAGGCAGGGGAAGGTCTCAGCAGTTAAGGATGGCTGCCCCCGACCGAGGGAGGAGGAACTGGCCCTTACTCTAACCAGGGGGTGGGCCCTGTACCCCCACTCGAGCCACTGGGACACGCACAGGGCCACAGCGTCTAGACAGGGCTCCCGGGAGCTGTCTCAGCACCACACGGGCCTGGGGCTAATTCTGAATTGATGCCAATGAACCCAGGTACCAGGAGCCTCCCTCCAGCACCTTAAAATGCGCTTCCCCTTTCTTGCCGTGGGGGCGGCTTCCTCCGCAGTAGAGCCCTGCAAAGCCCCAAGTGGCAGCAGGACAGGGCGGCCATTCAGCACCTCTCGTGTGCTCCGCAGGAGACCCCAGAATGAGCATCATTGCGGGGGCAGGCACGGAGACCAGCCTGGTGCCTCAAGAGGCTTCTCTCCAAGGCAGCTGCAGGAGAGGCCCGGCGGAGCAGGCAGCTTTTCCCCAATGGCTCCTCCGATCAGTAACCTCACGGGCCAGCATTGCTGCAGGGATTCGCTTGAGGGTGGAGACAAAGGGCCACCTTCGGCCGCAGCCGTCAGTCTGCCAGCAGTAACGGCGCAGCCAAGTGTTAGTGTCCAGCCTCTTGCAGCCTTGACCCTGCCGGCTAGGCTGCAGTCGGTTTGTTAACCGACACCCCAGGCACAGGGACAGCCCCGCCAGCTCGGAGGCAGCTCTCTGCGCCCGGGGGCAGGATGCACTTGCTTCAGGCATGTAGCGTTATTGCTCACGAGACTCCCAAGGAGGAACTAATTAGGGTGTAGGGCAGGGGTGGGCAAAAGAGCCTCCAGGGGCTGGATCTGGCGTTTCCCCCACCCCCCAGGCCAGTCAGGGCCCGTGGGCACAAGCACGTGAAGTCTCCTCCCACCCTGCCAGGGGCTCAGCAGGGAGCGAGATGCATCATGTGCTCTCTCTCCCCAGGCCCCGATTGACCTGGGGGAGCATGCGAATCCTCCCACCACCAGCTGTCCAGAACAGACTCTGCACCCTCCTCCACCCCCAGGCCAATCAGGGTTTGTGGGTGGGGAAGCATGGAGGAGTCTTGGCCCCGCCCCTTTCGGGGCCACTTCAGAAATTTCTGAAGTGCTCCGCCCAGTTGTTGCCCACGGCTGGTGTAGGGCAGCAGGGGGTTCACATGCTTAGTGCCCGACTGTCTGCAATAGAAGAGGGAGAGCGGGTCCTACCCCCCTCTTCATGTTGGCTCGTGGACAGTGGAGGCCATTGCTTCTACAGGCAGCCCTAGGGCCCAGCCCAGCCCAGCCCAGCCCTGTGCGGTGTGGCAAAGGGTTTAACCGATCTTGTGGCCTGTCCACATGGCAAGTGGCTTGAGCAGTCTGCAGGCCAAGGGCAGAAGGTGGAACGTAACGCTGTGACTCAGGCTGCTCGGGGGAGCCTCTCGCAGGCGGGGGCTTGCCAGGAGGTAGCTCTGGTTTCCAAAGCAGTCACAGTGGCTGCACACCCCCTTCCAGCTCACGCATGCTGGGGGGTGGCCCCCCCGAGCTGGGGGGGCAGTAGGTGGGGAGATGCTGCCACCCTTGCAGACCGAGGGGCTGGTAGATGGGAGCTGGAAACAGGTCACCATGAGGCAGCAGTAACCGAGCATGCTAGGGAGCCATCTCAGCCACCTTTCCTTGGCCTGTGCCCTGCCCTGAGGCAGAGTGGAGCCCAGCCCCACGGGCCTGGGACTGAGCCCAGCTCTCCCAAGAGACGTTCAAATCTGGCTCCATGTTACTAGAGGCTCAACTGCTGGGACTGGCCGGTTGCCGCTGTTGGAGCCTTTGCTCCCTTTCTTTTACCCTGGTGCCTCTCCCCTCTGCAGTGGCCTTTAAGAGGGTGCTTTGAGTTCTGCTGTAACGGTTACACCCCACTGCATCAGCAGCTAAACAGCAAGAGCCATCTCCAGTGTCCTCTCTTGGCAGGCAGCAAGGCCACTCACCTAGCTAGGGATGTCAAATCCCCCCTCACTGGTTAACCAACTGAAGGGGGAATGGTGGGAGAAGGGCCTGGTCCAGGCCCTGCAGAGCCCCCACTGGTTAATTGGAACCAGTAAGCATCATCTGCTAAGGGCGATGCTTACTGGTAAACTTTTCACAGCCCTAGCATCTGAGCAAGATTTTTACAGGCCATAACATTGCTCTACCATATTAGACTCTCAGCTGCAGGAACTTCTCTCAAGACAGCAGAAGGCTGGGAAATACTGGGTTCCTGCAGAGTAAGCCCGATCTGAATTTGAAAGATTTACCAATAATCCTCTCCTGTTCAAATCCTGGTTCTGACTGCTTGGAAGCTTTTGTGCACTTGTCTTTTGGCACCCTGATTCTATTCTCGGTGCTTGTTCTAGCACCCCACAACCAGCTTCTGAGAAACCTTTGTCAAGATTTAAAGCCCTAGCGGGTGTCCCTGTGAACAGAACTCAGCAGACAGGATTTCAGAACTGGAACATTGCTGCAGGTTACTTGCACCAGGCAAACCACCAGTCCAACTTGTGCTTTTCCTGTACAAAGACACTAGCGTTTTGTCAGCCTTTCAAAGGGCAGGCCATAGCTGTACTGTTATTGTTGCACACTGTATAGAAATGGGCATTTTTGTTAGGGTTGCGGGGGAGGCACATCAGGGAGCAAGGAACAGCTCCAGCTATGTGCTTGGATTAGGAGGTACGTGAATTTCACTTCCATTACTAAACTGAATGTATGAAGACAGATGCTGTGAAGAGTTATCTGAGCAGGTTGTGTGCCCAGTAACTCATTAGAACTAGCTAGACAGTGACTCCTACATTATTCTCAAAATTACATTTCAAGATTAAAGGGAAACCATTTTAGACACTTGAGAATTAGGAATCTGTTACTGGCCATTTATATGTAAAAGTTTTCAATTATCTGTTCAGGGTCTTTTTGTCAGTTAGCTGCTCTAACAAGCATTATATAAGGTAATCGGTTTGGAAACTTTCTGATACTGTTCATAGGTTGTACAATCAATGTTTTAAATAAACACCTTTAATTGTTTTATGTTGTAGATGTTACCTAAGAAATCCATGTGAATTTTTCTTCAAAAGGAAAGCAAGGTGTAAAGGGGCACACAAGTTTCAATGAATAAGAGTTGTACTTTCAGTGATTTTCCATGTGAACTGTGCTCTTAGCTCAGGGGCTTTGAGAACTCCTACTCCCCCCCCCCTCCCCATTTACCCACACTAAACTCCTCAGAATGACCCTTTGAACAGGAAGGAAGTAAACATCAGACCAAAGGTGTAACTGGAACAGAGTCAATAGACACACAAAACTAGCTTAAGCATCGCTCTTGTTGCCCATGTCTAAGCCGGAATGGTTGGCTGGGGGACTGACATGGTGTGGCAGATCCCCTTGTGTAAATCCACAGCAGCTGTGCAGTGCCAATAGGGCAGTAACTGGGAAATGAGGTAGGAGATTGTAGCTACAGGCCCTCACAGAGCAGGAGCAGCTAATAAGCTCAGTAGGACAGCCAATATTATTCCTTCTACTGGTCCAAGGCTACTGACTTCTCTTCTGACATTTCTGCTGCAACAGGCCTGACTTGCTGGAAGGCGGCCTTGCAAAGGAAGGACTTCAGAAAACCAGTGTGTAAAGAAGGGGACACCTGCTCAGTGTGTTGCTGTCAGTATCTGAAGATTGTCTTATAAGCCTTCAGCCCATCCCTATCCAGTGAACCATGGGATGCTTGGCGCTATGACAGCTGGTGTCTGCACTGCAAGATACCAGTTTTGTAGCTGTTTTTAAACCATCATGTGGACTCTAGGCAGGTGAGTTTAAACCCAGGAATCTAATGAAAACAAAACTAAATTGAGCAACCAAGTCACCGAATTACTTGGCTTTCTGTGATGCCCTGGAGATCACGCAGCGCCCTGAGTCCTCAGACCCCCTCAGGCAGTTTTATGCCATGACAAGTCAAGTCAGTTGCTCAAGTGACAGAGGACAGGAGTCCTGCAAGCGGAGGGTATTGCAGGATGGCGCCGAGTGAGATCCTGGCACTCACGCTGGGCAGGACACAATCTTCATTTGAAAAGTAAAGAAAACCACCAGCCTGCCGAAGCACTGATGCACCACCACAGGACACGGTACTTAAAATACATACATTTTAATAGAAAGACAAAACTTCAAAGCATTAATTTCCATTACAAATCAAAGACAAGAAAATAAAGGGGGAGGGAGGGGGCAAATAAAACTAACTCTTGCATTGTGGAACTTTGGAAGGGTGGGTGGAAAATATTTTATATATTTATTTATATATATATATATAATATATATATATATATAATATATATTATTACATACATATATACACACACACCAGAAGAATTCACACTAGTTCTATGGAAGAATGATGGGGCAACATACCAGTATAAAAAAAACCAAATAAAGATAAATTAGGGGAAGTTTGATTTTTTAAATAATTCAATTTATGGTATAGGCTAAAATGTATAAGCGAATTCCTATTTGCTAGGAAATATCTCGTATCACGTGTTCTAAGCAAGAAAATGGGTATTTTTTGTTTTAAATCCATTAAAAAAATGGATTATTAGTAGTTAAAAGTTTTACTGATCAATTCCTGAGCAACAGCAACTTCATTTGCATTCCTCTGTCCAGTCCCACCCAGCCAGGGCAGACTCCCACTCCTAAAACACTTTCTGAAAAAGAACAGAGACTTAAAGAATTGGTTTTTTAAAATTTAAAACTGACCACTTCAAGAATTTATATTGGGGGGCAGGAGGGTGGAGCCAAGCAGGCTGGATCAGTCCATTTTGCCTTCACCTTTTTAACGCCAGAAACATCACTGTTCCAAAGGACAATTCCACTGCACCAGAAAAGCAACCAGATGTACCTTAGAGTCACAGGGTCAAACATCAGCGTTAGCATCTTCAAACCTTTAGGAAGCAGTTAGATTATCTTTAATATTGACATCAAAGCATGAAAACTAAAAAGACTTTTAGACAGTCACAAGCACTAAATATACCGGAAGGAGAGTCAGTTTAGTATTGGGTTTATGCCCTGAAGGCCCACAACAACATCTTGTATTGCAATGTTCAGTCTAAATAGCTATAATGCAAAAAGGATAAATAAAATGGCACAACATTTAATAAAATCCAACTCATTTGTGGAAAAACTGAATGAAAAAATATGCAATTGTTCAGAGGGAAAGGAATTTGAATTAACAAAAATAATCGGATACTTTTACACTGACTAAAGTTGTGCTTTAAAAAACCCCCATTTATTGTGATTTTCCTCAGTGCTGCAGAGATAGTTCACAAAAACACTAGTTTCTCCCCAAACTGTGAATAATAGATTAATGTTTTACAGTTCACTGTACAGGTTTCATTTCTTTCTAGAAAGCATCATCAGTCAGAGTTACCAATGCTCTAAATGCTTTTGGCTCAGGCAAAACAAGAGAAGCAGAATTAACAGCAACAACCTACGAGTTCTAATGAGAACTCCCTCTAAAGAAAAAGGGCCTCCAAGTTTCCGGGCCTCCAAGCTCTGCTAAGCAGGAGGTTTGTGTTCAATACAGAAAGCCAACTTGCCTACGTGTGGTCAATACCTTCCTGCAGGAGACCTCACAGCCAGGACAGGGTTACAAAGCTAATTACAACTCTTCAGTGAGCAGCACCAGTGACAGAAGTTACGTAGCACTCCTGATGGACTCTAGTGAATAAGGCTACTTCCAGGTCCGTGAAGAAAACTGCCAAATGTATGGCTAGTCCCTGGGGAAGAAAATAGCACCATCTTCAGAGTGGGGGGGTGAGGGGTTATTGTAGGCTGTGTGGCCCTACAGCTTATAGGTGTCTGCAGCAAGCCCCTGCTCTTGACATCTCCCGCCACCATTCCAGCAACACATCAAGGGTGGGAAAGGTGGTCTGCAGGCTTGCAGCCGGGGGGGGGGAGGGAGGGAGGGGGCTGTCTATTTTGCCATCGATAAGCCAGACAGGTGATGAGACACTGGCAGTTTCAGGGTCTGGCTTTCCCTGGGGGTAAAGCCTTTACTGCCCACTGGGAAGAAACAGATATCACCCCTCACACTGTGTGAAGTGACAGCATCCAGCCCTCCAGCTACAGCACAGGGAGCCATCCTGCTCTCATTAAAGCCAATGTTCCCACTTGCCCGGCTGACTCCAGGGTGAGGGATTGGACCCTGAATGGATCTTACAAACCCCTTTGGAAATGACCTGAGTTTGCCCAGCTGTCACAAAGCGCTGAGCTCCACGAATGAACAGGGAGCGAAGGGAAGCGCATATCGTACCTTAAGAAAACAACTGGAAGCGACTGTTCCCACAAATGCCCCCTCCCATTAGCACAACCTAAGCAGACAGTGGCATAAGGCAGGCCCTGCAGGTTGTCCCTGAGGGAGCCTGGTTAATGCAGCTCCCTGCCTTGCAAAGCAGCAGACAGCTGGGAGGAAGCAGCACTGAAACCCAATTTACCTTACTGCTCAATCCAAGCAAGTCTGCAGAGGTCAAAGTCTGGCAGTTGCCTGTGTCTCATCTACCTACTTAACTAGAGCTACTTCGCCAATTTCTCCAGCAAGAGAAGGTGGGGGAAGAATTAAAGGTTTGCACTACAAGGATTTTTACCGAGGGCTTATCTGACAGAATCAACACATTCAAGACAGAACTAAAACTTGCCTCCATGTTGCAAAGTTTCACAGCCACATGGCCCTCTAGCCTCCGTTTTTGTCATTTTATCAGTTCCAGTAGAAAGGGGCCAGAAGGAGGATACTGATTGGGGATTGCATTCTTTCCCCTGCCTCCCTGCATTTTCTAGCTCCATTCTGTGTTTAAAAACCTCCAATCTTCTGAGGCACATCAGATTAGATGATTATTTATCAGATGCCATTTTCCCCCATAAGCAAAATTACTGTGTTTTAGATTTAGACACAAACTTTCAAGCCAAGAGATTAAAAACATATGGCAATATCCAAGTAACACCCCTCAGAAAATCCAGCCATCACCAGGATAATGCACATGGGCAGCTGGAAGCTTCGCCCAGCTAAAGGTCTGCATGGCCCAAGATGTAGCAGAGCCTGTAGGTCTAAAACAGCCACATCTGACAAGCAAGTTTGAAGCAACTGCTCGAACTCTGGAGTCCTGGGATGCAAAGTGCACAGCGTGCGCTTGTTTTCACTCCTCAAACAAGACCGGAAGCTGCTGGTCCAGCAGACCTTCTTCATGCCCAAATTAATGAGTTCAAAGTCACTCACTGCCGTGCAGCAAACATGATTCGATGAACAGGCTCTGGCACTCCTTGTATTGAGATTTTAAAAACTGGGCCAATTTCAAAAGAAAGCCCATCTAGGCTTGCAGGGTAGCAAAGTGAGACAAGGTGGCATGTCCCGGAGATTGGCCGCTCTCCTTTACCCCCAGGCAGGCAATAGGCACAGTCACTTCAGAAGCAAGCAGTGATCAGGAAGGACAACAGAGTGGCAGCAAAAGCAGTCTTTGGACCAGATCCTCCTCTCCCCCAGGCAACGCACCTGCCTTCCACAGCCAGTCGAGAGGGGAATTCAGGCTACGTGGCCCACTCAAATTCTTGGCTTCTCTACTGTGATGGCTCACAAACCCAGTCATCAACAGGGTGACTAGATAACTGGTGTTCCAACAGATATTTATCCCCACAGTACAAGGAGCAACAACTGGCACCTGCCAGCTCAATCAGCTGGTGCTTTGGGGGCAGGAGCCTAGCACAAGGGGTCCCGATCAGTGACTGAGGTCCCCACAGTCTACCACATGAGAGGACGTCAGTTGGAACCTGATTTGCATGCAATGCCAAGAGGTCCTGCGTTAGCTCCCAAGCTGCTGGTCCTGATTATAAACCAACTGGGAGGAAACCAGGAGAGTGTCACTCCGTAACACCTCTCTCAAGGAGATCAGGCACCCTCAACAGAGCTTTAAGAGGCTTCCCCCTCCAATGTTCACACATGGGAAGCTTTTTTTTTTTTTAAACCACACACATCTAAGTCCGTGGGACCCTCCATACAAACCCTTAACCAACTCCACTTCTGAGAGGCAAACGACTCAGCACATTTAAAAAACAAGCCCACTTGTTTCCAATTCGCTGCTGGTGGGTTTGCCAAACACTGCAGGAACCCATCACTACGAGATGAAATATCTAGCATTTCACAACCTTCCCCAGGAAGCAGCCAAGTGCCAAGATTCCCAGTTTAGTGAAAAGGGAATACAAGTAGAAACAGACTTGAGAGATTTCAGTAACAGCCAGGCCCTCCAGTCCCACTCCAAGGTCATGTCCACAAGGGAAAGCTGCCTATTTTCTGAATTCTTCAACCACCACTTCCCTGTATAACCAACTTGTTCCTGAATGACTAATCCACAGAACATCATATGTAGGTTGCATGCCTTGGGAACTCTTCCCAACTTTAACACTGCAAGAGGATGTCTAGGGGCTGGAAAAGGCAAACCAGACACGTACAGCCACCAAACAAGGGAAGAAGGCAACTATTTGTCGCTGCAGCCACAAACACCTCGCTGGTTCAGAAAGGACCACGCAGCCTTAGTTCAACACAACATTCTGGAAGTTCCATTTTTCTGGCAAAGTGTTTTAGCTTCGTTATGAGTCCCCTGCCCAGCAGCAATGCGGATGAGAAGGAAAGTGGGAGAATGGCTGGGCCGAGTGCAGGAAAGCGTAAACCCCAAAGAATTCCTTTCCTACACTTCATGGTTTGGCTTAAGCAATATTAAGCACCACCTGTCATTACCGAGAGCAGGTCTCAAACTTCAGGCACTGAGCTTTCTTGCTATGTTCACAAGCACTGAAACATTTCCAGCCACATAGATTAGATTTTTTTAATAAACACTTCACACTTACATGGAGCTTTTTATTCAGAGAGCTTAAAGCACTTTAAGAAAGGCAGGGATCCTCCGATTTTACAGATGAGGAACATGGAGAAACATATGGAGGAAATGTTGAACCAACCTGCCCAAGATTACAGTGAATAAGTGAAAGAGCAAGAGGAAGACCCAGGTCTCTTACCTGACCCTAGTGTATCATAAGAGCCCCCAAAACGTTAAGAATCTATTTCCCAATTTCTCCATGGAAAAGTGGAAATTCCCAGGGGGCAGCACAGAGCAAAATGTCCTGTTTGGTGAGAACCAACAGGTTCCATTGTCTTGCCTCTCCCGTTACTCTGCCCTGAGTCACTTTTTCTCCCAAGGTCCAGCTCAGCTGGGATTCTTGGGAATACAAAATCCACATGCAAGTAGAATGCGCGGGACACAAAGGGCTGCAACAGTCAAGCTGTGGGGGAGGAAGCTAACAAAGGCAAAGCAGCTCAGGAATCCCTGCAGGGCCCTTCTGCCCTCAGAAGAATGTTTAAACCTCCCAATACAGGAAGGGTCTCAACCCCCCTTAGAACAGCAGTGCTGTTAGGTAGTAGTGGCTAGGAGTGCCCCAGGCCTTGCAGATGGCCGGGGGGAATCGCTGTCTGGTGAAAGCAGACCACTCGAGTGATGCTGTGCATTTTCTGCTCTTCTGCCTCTCAGGGCTGTTTGCTGGGGATCTATCAGTATAACGGAGGCAGAGCCCTTCGGTTTCATTATCTACCCTTTTTTATATCCTCCAAGGACCCGAGCCTGCATTTTATTGCCTTTCATTAGGACTGAGACTAGTGAGAAGGCCCTACACATCTTCCAGTCACCCAAAGATCTGGATCAGGCTGAAGCTGCCCAGTTCCCAGCTGAACAACAACTGGGTTACATGCTCTCCTGGATTCCAGGGCAGGACTGTTTATGGCTTCCACTAGAAGCTACTGGATGTTTCTCTGCTATCACTCACTGGGCATTACTTTCCTTGCTTTAGGTTCTCCCCATGGGGCTAGGAATCCGTCTGGATGCGGAATCTCCCCTCTTCCATGCATGATTTAAAAGATTCCCGGCGATCAGGGATAAGGATCAGTCCCCTTGGTGATCAAGAATAAGGCCAAGTTACATGAACAGCTTCTGCCTACAAGGGGTCACCTCTGGGAGAGGCCTGCACACTTAGGAGTTGACAGAATAATTGAGCTGGTTAACGTCTATGCCATTAGATCACATTGTGGGCAAAGGGAAACAGCTAATTTGAAATAGTGAGAACTGTTCATCAGGGTATTGCACCTTTCCAGGACAGGTTCACTCATGTGGGGGAGAAGGGGGAGCTGGAGAGATCAGGAAGGCAGGAGAACACTTCCATCAGCTCCTTGGGACACAAGAGCCAACACCGTATGCAGATACCTGTCAGACCAGCCCCAGCAGCACAGCACATGTCGCATAAAAAGGTATTTGGCCTGCTCCATTTAGGCAGTTGATTCACGAAGCCCAGCACTTTGTGACAAGGGGGAATAACTCTAGGTGGCTGGTAAGGGAGAGCTCACGTCTACAGCGAATGGCTGCTTGATGGAAGTCAGAGACTAACAACCTAGCTGGAACAGACTGTAGGATACCAAGTTCCAAGGCTAGCAGGTGTTCAGTTGAGCACCGGTGTGCTCTGAATCTAGTTCTGCTGCTGTAACGATTCCCCTTCTGTTACTGTAGTTTCCTTTATTGTGCTTGGTCCAGTCTATGCTGCAGGTTGATGATTATGAACTAATGGATCTTCCTCCTCATTTTGTGCACTTAAATAAATAAAAACAACTTTTTACAAGCTTACGGTGCATCACACAACCTACAAAATAAACTGAATAAAGTTTATGAAATTTATAAATTTTCATCATGTCTATAAAATATGGTCACTGCTCAGAGTGACACTTTTCTGTACACAGAAAACCAAGTCACAATACAATTCAAAATGCACCAGTTTGATAGTGTGGCAGCAAGTTAAGCTAGACTGTGGTGTTTTTGTGAACTACCATTTAAACCTATTCAAAGCAAAGAAATACAAAAGCAAATGCACTTAGAAGTCAATAAAATGTACAAGGGCTGAGCCATTTCAGAATCAAGTATCAAAACCTAACAAAATACATTGTACTTCAACAAAAACAACGCACAATCTGCTATTATCTGTCCCAGCACAGAAGCTCAGTTTTCAATCTTCCCAATATTGTTAAAAGGGCCTGACCAACACCAGTGATTATGCACCCTGTTCATATGCCAATGACATCCCAAAACAAGTTAACAGTCTATCTACTGAAATTCACAGTGACTTGAGCGCCACTAAAGGCTTTAATGGGCCCAGTGGAGTAGTCTACAGAACTAGCAAATTATACATCTTCTGTTCAATGTGTCTGACCCACTTGAGCTTGCATGGGTCAGATCAGGTGATCTAGCTGCCATTCCAGACGGGACTATTGCATTCTTGTTAGTTACAAACAATAGCAAATGCCTGATAACTGAGCCATAAGCTCTGTTAAAAATAAAAGAATCAACCACCCAAAACCAAGACTGACATTTTCTGTACTCCTGCTATGCTGTAAGCCAACAGACTTTGGTATATGAACAGAGTGAGCTGAATAAATAAAAGCAGACCTTTCTGAGAACAGGGTTTGGCATTGGTCAACCCTCAAATTCAGCACCAAGGATTTGAACTAGAGAGGCACAGTTCTGACGGATGAAATAGCACCGAGAGGAGGCTCTTTACATCTCTGCTGGTGTGCCAGTCCTTTATTATTCAGAGAATTATTTCAATGAGTCGTGGTTTTTTATGACTTTAGATGGAATAAAGTAAGTCAAAATTGTTTCCATTTTTAAAAAAAGATAAATACTTTATCTAAACTATTAACAATACAAACTGGAGCTTTTTTAAGCATTTTCCTTTGCAGTTACTTTTTAACTCCGATTCACAGTAGAATATTCTTCTCTCTGTTGTGTGGGTCTGTCACTTGTTTGTTACTTTGTCCAGTAGTAAGAGTAGAAACCCCTGCCAGGCCAGGCGAGCACCTTTCAGTGGAAGCTGAGTGAAGTTGGTCCACGTTGTCCTTGCATAGGTCGCATTGGGTTGAGGTAGAAATCCTAGTTACCTGTAGGACAAGGAGAGGAAGACACCAGTCTAAATTAGATGCATCAAATCAAGTGTGCGCCAGAAACGTCACACGCTACCAAGTTCTTAGCCCTTCTGTTATCCAGGAGCAAAAGGGACAGAAAGGAGAACATCCACATGTTGCTATCGGTCAAAATCAGAGACCGAGACCCAACAGCCTCTTCTGTCGCACCCCAGCCTTTCTTGGGCTGTGCAGTGACGCCATCTTGGATATCTGTCTGTGTTGAAGTCTCCACCATCTGCTGACGTAGACGCCTCGATGTGTCAAAGCCAGTATGTGCCATGGGTTCTAGATTTTTGTTTTACATTGAGCTTCTGTGTTTATGAAGGAGACACGCTACTCCTCTTGGTGCTGCCTGTGCCCTTCCCTAAATGTCCTGCCATTCCAATTGGGAGCTCTTTGGGGCAGGAACTGCCTAACGAATTCTGTAGAGTGCACCAAGGAGTCCCAATGGTAAGTGTGGTTTACTGGTGCCACAATAATAATATAGAATAATATAATAATTTTCACAGTGCCCACACCCACCTCATGCAGATAGAAACAAAGGAACCCAAAAAACCTTAAACCGTAGACACACCTTAGTGGGCCTGAATACAAGTTCTGTTCTATGCCATGTATTGGGGTTCTGCTCTTGCATTTTGTTCTGCACAGGAAAAACCCAAGGCCTTTTGAAATCTCTTCCCCCAGCCCTCCCAAAAAAAACCCTCACACCTGAGAAGGACCCTGCACTCCATGGTCCTACCAGACAGTTACGTGGGACATGGAGACAGGTCAAACCTGTTTGAACCTACTTCTCCCACATCACAGGTGAGTGCTCTTCTAGCTGACAGTTTTGTGGAGTGGGTCTTTTCCCCACAATCTGAAACACCTGCAAGATGACAGCTTCGTCTAACCGAGGCCTTTCTGAAAACAGTTTCAATTTTGACAAACTGGAATTTCCTAATGAAAAAACAAAAACAAAGAAATCCCTCCCATTGTAATCACACCCTTCCTCTCCAAATTCAAAATTCCATCCATGGCTCCCCTATCTTCCAGCCACCACGCTGTTCCACTTAAAGTATTTACATCTTAATCGGAAACCAACTGAAGCTGCAGCCTCATTTAGCATAGACACTAACTGACAGGGTTTTTTCCCCTCCTCCTCCTCTCCCCCCTTTTTCTGCTTTATATTTTGGGGTTTCTGTGCCCCTTGGTGCCTCTTGTTCCTCTGGTCTGAAGAAGTGGGCTGTGCCCACGAAAGCTATCTATATACTTCGTTAGTCTCTAATGTGCTCCAGGACCACTCTGTTTTTAAGCTTTAGGCAAGTTACTAGATCTCTCTGTTTCAGCTTTTCCCATCTGCAAATCTGGAAGCAACTTACCTACATCTGAGTGTTACGAGGCTGGGATCACAAATGGAGAACAATTTGCCGGTGAACACACTAACTGCGTGCAAAGTGTTTGATAAGAACCTGGGTGTGTACCATACTTTAGTCAAATGCCTCCAAAGGCAAAGGGGGTTATGTGCTAGTGAAGGTACGTCTGTCCAAAAGGGTAACAGCAGCACCAGAGACTTGCAGGAGTTGCCTAATACTGGCTTAAATTAGGCCATCCAAGTGCTTTATAAACCCAAAGGCTTCCACAATTAGAGACTTTCTAGCAGTGCAGATTATTCTGCAGGTGCTCTGAGAGATGCTTTGACACGTGCTTTGCTGAAATGCACGCCCAGAGGCACTCCTCTTCCATAGCCTCATTCCTTACTTTGCCTGGGCAGGAATTTAGCACAGGCTAGTCACTCACTAACCTAGTGTAATCCATCTAGCAAGCCCCAGACTGCCAAGGCCAATAACAGCATGGTGGCGGATGCAATTGGTTAGTGCTATACCGACCAGGGAAGGCCACTAGAGCTACTGGGAGCAGATAACGGAGACTTCCTTCCCTACTCATCTCATAATCATCATCACAGGCTCCAGAGAATGATTCGATTCGGTTGCCACTATCAGGCAGAGATAGGAGAGACCAGGCTGCTTTTGTAACTCCAGTTCCCACAGCACTCTGCTTAGGGTCACATTATCTGCAACCCACTACCAGACCATCCTGACTCAGTTGTTTGCAAGGAGAAAGCAGCTGTAGTCCATGACATGGAGTTTTCCTTCTCTAGCTAGAGGGGGCAAATGTGGTATGCTGCCACACAGACAATACCACGCTGCCACCGAATGTCGAAGCAGCAGCAGCAGCAGCATGCAGTGATATGACATGCCAACCTGAGCAGGAGCACACCATGTGGTGTGGGGGAGTAACCCAGCAAAACGCAGATTAGCCAGCAAACCCCTGCAGGGCTGCATATCAAGACAGGTGCTTGGAAAATATGAACCACCAGCTCCTCTTCCTAATTTTTCTCAGGCTCTCAAAGCAGCACATTTTTTCAAGTAGTGATACCGCAGGAAACATGGCCTCATCTTATGTAAATTGGCAATTGCTGCTACCCAGGCCTGAACACAACGCTCCTGGATATCAGAGGAGGGAAGAGTTAGACTGGTGAGCACTCAGCGTGTCGAGAAATCCTGACTCCCAAAACTGAGGCGCGTTAGTGCCCCCCTCCCCTTCTGCCTTGTGATTACCTACATTGTATTAGGCCAAAGAATCTGTTCCTACCCCCCTTCCAAAGTCAGCTCCAAGCTGACGGCTGAAAAGGAAAGGAAGGTCATTCAGTATCTTGTACAAACCTCCTGTTTTCTCTAGCCTTACCTTACAAAATAAGAACCGTTAGCTAAGCAAGCTCTTTATCGTGGCTTAACCCCAGAAAGGTGCGAAGCATAAGGAGACTGCATGCCAAGTGTAACCCACATAGCAGACGTGCCAGTTGCGTTGGACTGCGGGATCACGGGCGCGGTCTGTGCCAACGCCAAACGGGGCAGAGGAGGGTGATGGACAGTAAAGGAGGGACGGGAAGTTTTGTGCTGAAGAGAAGCTAGCTTAATAGACAAGGAAGCATTAGCAGATTGGACAGAGGCAGCAGAAGAGGATGGTAAAAAAGCGTCATTAGCTGGGATGGATGGCAAGTTCTGCAGAAGCACAGGCTCGGAGTTAGAAGCAAGTAATGGAGGAGGCGGCGGCAATGAAACATTAGGAGGGGGTGGAGGAGGGGTATGAAAAACAGACTGCATCGGCGCTCTGTTTAGGTGTTGCGCGGCTCTGTTCTCACTGGATGTCACTAAGCTAGAGGAGGGGGACAGGAAGGAGGAGGTGCTGGCAACAGCCTGCAGAGGGTTTAAGCTTAGCATTGTGCTGCTAGAAACAGCACTGCTGCTGAAACTGGCTCCAAACTGATGAGAAGAGGAGGCAGAAGGCACCGCATGGTTAAAAATACCTGCAAACAGGAGAAAAAAACTCAGCTTCAACAGATGGGCTTTGTACAGTCACAAGCGACAAGAGAAACAAAACAAAAAGCAAAAAAAAAATAATTATAGCACTTACAGCCCCATACAAAATATGCAGCATGAAATAGCAGCAAGCAATGAGAGATAATGGTGCAGGCCAGGGGTACGAGAGTCACTTACCTTCCTATTGCCAGTCTGCAAGTGCCATGGGGAGCAGTGGCCCGACCCAGGAAAAAGCAGAGCTTTGGGTTCTAGGTCACGCAGGCAACCCTCTGAGTCACTAGAGCTCTTTAGCTGAAGACTCAAATTACTGCTGTTCCCTCCTGCTTACCCACTTACAAGGCTGCCAGGGGAGGGTGTGTCTCTCCAGCAATCTATAAACGCTAAGAGGTGAGAGTTAGGATTTCCCGACATGGTGCATGAATGATTATGGGCAGGACCTCTCTGAACCTGCCAATGCAATGGGGTCAGCAGAAGATTCTTTCCTGCCTGCTGCCACTAATTGAGAGAACAGAAGCATAGAATGCTAGAGGAGCATATGGTGTTTGCTATTCGTGGCACAGAAACATTCTTCTCATCAGGGTCAGTTCAAGAACTAGCAGAACGCTACACAAATCCCATCAGCATCTGATCTCAAAATGATATGGATATTCAGCACAAACATAAAAGGGGAAAAGAATCTCACGTCCTAGTCTCAACCCTCCCCGAGGCTGAGACGTCGCATTTCCTTCATTGTTCATGGAGGGCTGCATGGCACGTTAAATCTTTAGACCCACAGGGAGACCTAAGCTGGTTCCAGCATCGGGACCATGGACGCCATCGCCGGTTATGAAATCAGAACCTGTAGGCAAATGCCCGTTTCCCTTACTGGTTAGTTCTATGCTTATCTAGCAGACAGAAAGCTGGTTGTTCTGTCTACCGCGCTGGATTAATTCCATCAGCCCTGAGCGATGCAAGACCGTCAGTCCAAGGCAGAGCTGCTCCAGCTCCTGCGGCACTGAAAGGGAAAGAAACGCTGACTCTAGCCCTGCCCTTACACCAGAGAAAGAAAGTTCTGCCTACCTCCAACTGTTCCACCTGTAACCCCGGGAGAGAAGCTCCCCATAGCATGAGAGTTAGTCAGTCTGGTTGTAGCTGATGAGACGTGGACCAGACTGGCAGCAGCTGGCATTGAATTAAATAAGGACTGCAATACTGAGGAGTTGGTGACTGAGTTGAGGTTTGCCTGCAAAGCCATGGGGCCCAGGGGGAACTGCGATCCAGTGGTCAAGGTGTTTAAGAAAGGATGGTGCGTCTGAACAGCAGGTGCTGGGTTGCCTGCAGGTGAGACACCAGTGGAAAGGCTTTTGCCATTGAGAAGGCCACCAGAAGATACAGTAGCAGCAGAAATGAAAAGGTTGTGGCCATTTTTAAACTCCACATCTCGGTCCCGTCCTTTGCTGGCCTTGCCATTGTGCTGCAAGGAACTTTTGTCAGAAGCTCCCGGACGAATGCTTAGTTCACTGATCTCTTTACTTTTGACCCCTGGCCGGCTTAAGTCTTCTCCTTTCATGCTGACTAGGCCTTCAAGCTGCCTCTTGTTCAAAAAGGGATTTGTCTCCAGAATCCCCACATCTTTGCTCCGCTGGGACTGAAAACCCAGAGAGGAGTTGAGGGCCGACACATCTGAATTCTTATGAGGAAGAGAAGCACCGTCAGTAAAGCTGTGTAAACCAAGGTCTGCGGTCAGCCCACCATTGTACATGGCTCCATTAGTGGAGTTTGTATTAGAGCTGAGTCCATCTGTCCCAGAGGAGGACATAGTGATGTTTTTCCTTGTATGTGCTGCAATTTTGGCATCAATGGCCATGCCATCTTCAGAGGATGGCCTAAAGGCAAACAGGGAATTCTGGCTCAGAGATGAAACAGCCTGCAATGGGCTATCTGTCGTTTTGGTCAGGTTGATGTCCGAAATTGGCGAAAAGGTAGACTTCCATTTACTGCTATTGATGTTCTCACTGGTTTGTGCTTGTCTCCTCCCAGCTAAACTGCCACCTAATTTGGAAGAAGGATTGCATGCATCAATGAACAATTCATTTAATCTTCAGAAAGCAAAATCTGTCCAACAACTTACTCATTGTAACAGCTGATTTTGCTTTCCCAACACACAAGGACAATGCAGAAGCTATCAATCCCTCTGCAACCTGAGATAAATGCATCTCAAAGGACTGATTAGGCTACTGTAATCCACTCTTTCATCAGCCACGCACCTAAGCCAAAAAGTCAGGCACCCTTGTTTAGGGAAAAAAAGAGTAAAACCCCTTAAAATGCTCTATTCTACCCATAATTTTATCCAGGTGCCAAGAGTCAGGACTACAACCTTTGCATATAAATTTAAGGGGCTTCTGAAGCAACCAGCTACAAAGAGATTGCCTTCATCACATAACTAGCTTTTCAGGCCATCTCCTTCAGGCTTGGGATTAACATGCCTCTGCTCTAAAAGGCAAGTTCTCCCCCAGAAAGCCTGCTTACCAACTGACACCCTAAAAACCAGAGGGCAGCACAGTACATTTAAAGGGAGGGTTAACATTAGCCAAACTCACCATTTTCAATAGTCTTCGGTGGAGATTTGCTCTCCAATGATATTGTAGCAATTTTCCTTTCAATTCTAGCAAAAAAAGAAAAAGTTACTCCACAGTGCTTCTTGAAGTCTTGCTGTTACCGAGTTACCCCGGGACGTACCTTTTGGGTTTTATGTTTCTGTGTCTGCCCAACTAGCGTTACAATGTACAATACCAGCTTAGAATGCTGGCGCTCGACCCTCCCAGAATAGAATGCCAGTTTCAGGAGTCTGATTTGTGTCTCATACCTCCAAATCACACCTCACTTCAACTACCTGCTTACACAATCAGACAAACATAAGAGACTCAGAGGCTGTGATGGAATTTTATCTACACACCAAGAATAAATAGTTATGGAACTTTTCATTGCTTTTTTCCTTCCTCGGGCAGATTTCCAGCACCTTTACTCTGAAAGGGCTTCACATACACTCAGAGCACCCACAAATGGGGAAGAGTGTGGCAGGTGTCTAACCACCTAGAGCAACATGACACAGAAGTCTGAAATAGGAAGTGAAGAACTCTGTATCAAATTGAAATGGAAGCGGGAATTTTCTTAGCCAAAAGTTACCCAAAAGGTGTGACTTGGTCAGGATGCTGAAGTGAGAGTTCCTGCAAATTTTATGCCGATTCTCTCCAAGAAAGCTACCCATGGCAAACATTGAAAACCAAGCGAGGAGCATAAACACAGGTTAATGAGACTTGACCTTCTGAGGTCTCTTCCGGCTTTATGATTCTATGAGAGATCTCTTTATACTTAGGAGAACAAACAGACCAACCTAGAGACCTGTAGCTTCAGATCAGATAAAGCTGCTAACCTGACATCTATGGAACTACAGTCACCTGCTGCTATTGTGCTCATCTTCCGATCCCTGCTCCTCATCCGAAGTCAGCGGCGAGTAATGAACGCCGTTGGTCTGACTCAGGGGCTTCTCTTTTTTCAACACTGGAGGCTGGTCATTGTCCTGGTAGGGAACAGGAGAGTTCTTCAGGGAGTTTTCAGGGGAGGAAATGGCTGTTATTTCTAAAGGCTGATTAATGTTATTGACCTGGGATAGGGAGAAAAAAAAAACATTACAGATGAAAATATTCTTTTAGGAAAGAACTTCCTAAGACAAGAGTCACTCACACTCAGCTTTAAGACTAGCTTAGTGCTTTCACACCAATAGTCAATGCTGTGCTTCAATGTCACAACCCTAAAATCCCAGACTATGCTTGGCTCCTTTTGGAGCTATCTGGACTGAGTACTTGATCTTGAAGACAACGGAAGTAGACAGTTAAATGCATGGGGAAGAGAGGGCTAGAACATTTCACCTCAAATATCAATTTCAGATGCCATGATGAATGCAAGCTACCGATCCTCATTAGGAACATCTGCTGTGTTTTATAATGCTTACTGAGTACCAGTTGCTTAAAGTCAATGGGACATAAGCACTCAAGTCACTTAATGAATTTATTTAGGCAGTAAAATTTAGATTTCACTATAAGGAAATATATTATGTTTCATGGGCACTTGGAGAGTCAGAATTACATCAAAATTGTAACGCTGCACAGTACTGATATGCCAAACATATACCTCTACTTCAGGGGTGGGCAATAACTTTTGATTGGGGGCACTCCAACAATTTGGTAAGTGGTCAAGGGCTGCGCTCTTCTTTGATATTAATGGAGGAAGTGTAGAGTGTGGGGCTGGAGGCTGGCTGAAGAAGAGAGCCCAGGGAAGGAGACTGGGGTGCAGGAGGGGCTGTGGGGTGTAAGAGGGAGTTTGGGTAAAGGAAGGGGTTGTGACCTGGAGCAGGAGTGCAGGGTCCGGGAGGGGAGTAGGACCTGGGAGGGAGTTGTGACCAGGTGCACAGGTTTCAGGGAAACCTGAGGCCAAGAGTCGGGGTGTACACATAAGTGGGGTGCCATGTGCAGGCTCTAAGCAGGAGGCACTTACCCTAGGTGGCTCCCAGCCAGCAGAACCTCAGGCAGGCTCTCTGCCTGCCGCACTCCTGCATGCCACTCAAAGTGGCTGGCTACAGGGGCCATCTGCATCTCTGCATGGGGTTTGCCCCCGGGGGGAGGAGGAGGGCACTCTGTGAGCTAACTGCACCTCAAGCATGGCCTGGGCAGCTCCCAAGACTGTGCTGCGGGTGGGGGCAGTGTGAGTAGCATCTGCCCAGCAGCAGCGGGCTGTGCCAGGGCAGGGCCCTGTTGGGCCATGGGACAGTGACAGCCCTTCCCCTCTGCTCTACTTAGTTATAACTGCCATCATTCTTTTCCTTACCATGGAGTTAATATTGAGTGGTGACCCTGAGGGCTGTGTAAAGAGCCCAGCCACGGTTGGTAAGGATTTGCGTTTAGGGGACACCCCAGAATTCAGATTGCCATTGGAGGATCTCTTCCTTCGACCACGTTTCTTCCCGTCCTGCATGTGTGCTTGGCCACAGTCCATCCGAATGCTTGCAGCCAGGGGGCTGTGCTTGTTAGAAGGAGACTGTTTCACACTTCCTGTACTAGGAGAAATCGTGAAGATGATTCTTCTCTTGGCCTCGTTCTCCGGATCTGAAAAAGCGGCATCAGGCTGAAAATCTCCCTTTGTTCCTTCGGCAAACATCTTCTGCGCATCCCCGTACTGCAGTGCTCCTACCAAGCTCTGGGGGGCGCCGTTTAACTTGGGGCTTGCTGAGTGCTGGTGAGCTGGGGAGTTCTGCCCGGAATTCCGTGACTGCAGCATTAGCAGAGAAGGGTGTTGTGGAGTGGAGCTCCGAGACCCCACGGAGCTGAACAAACTCCCAGAGTCGTCCACAGCTGCCTGATCAACACCATGGTTAAGGTGGGCTGGGCTGTTTGAAAGAGTTCCATTAACTGCCATGGAGCCAGAAGAATATGAAAACCCTGTTGAAAGGGAATGTATCGTTCAAGAGAAGCAAAGGTGCGTCCTCTCCAGTGCGAGCAAGATTACATTTCTGGGATGTCTGTGTACAACTATTCCTCTCTGCATTAAGTAATTGGCAACCCCGACAAAAGCAGTACCTGCGCTGAGCTCTGCAAGGCTGTCCTTCACACAGAGAAGCCAAGAATACCGTTGCATGGGTTAGTGAACTAACTTACATCTGTCAGTTCACTCTGCTACTTTTTACAGACTATGGGACTTTCTTACATAACATGCAAGTGTCCTGCTTTTAGCCCATTTGCCGTCATTCCTCAAGTGCCTTCTCAGGAAAAATAGTTCACCTTGGATTAGAACCCACAACCCTCTGTGCCACACAGCAAGAGTCAGCCAGGTTCCTTTCAAACAGACTTGATCACCTGCAAACCTAGCCCCCCCCCCACCTCAAACCAAAAAGAAGAGGGAGAAAACTGTGGTGGATTTTCAGTAAGTCAGGGGAGGGAAGGAACCCATGTGGGAGTTGAGGAAAAGGGGAGTAATTAAGCTCATTATTATCGGCAATGATGCATCATGCATGGAATTAGACCAGTGGTGTCCAACCTTTTTACACCCAAGATCACTTTTTAAATCTCAGAACAGGTGCAGATCTACCGCACCGCCCCTTCCTTGAAGCCCTGCCCCTTCCTTGAAGACCCGCCCTCTCTATTCTCGTCCTGTCCATCACTTGCTATCCCCAGCCCTTACTTACACACTCCGATAAACATGTTTTTAAATTATGCGATATATAAAATTAAAATCACGTGTTTATAGTGATGAAATAAACGGTCTGTTTTTAATTCATGCTATTTATAATTATAAATGCTTCATTTTAGATTTACATTTTGTGAGGACAGAGTTCTGCGGCTAGGGCAAGGGAGAGGGGGCAGGGTGCTGGGGGGCAGAGGGCAGGGTTCTGCAGCTGGTCACAGGGTGCCAAGTGGGGACAGAGTTCGGGGAGTGGGGATGGGAATAGGACAGAGTTTGGGGAGTGGGGACAGCGTTCTGTAGCTGGGGACAGGGGAGTGGGGACAGCGTTGTGGCTGAGGAGTGGGGTGCCAGTGGAGGCAGAGTGTCCCCTGCATCTGCTTCCTCCCAGGATTCCCCCCCTCCCCCCCCCCGGAGGGAAACGAGCGCATGCCTGCCCCAGGGCCGACCCCGCCCCCCGCGCATGCGCTCCTGCCTGCCCCAGGGCTGACTCACCTCTCCTGTATGGTGCAGGGAGCCAATGCTCCTTCCCACAGTGTGCAACTAGCACACTGCCAGAATCGGCGCTAAACTGCAGGACTTCTATCCATCCCCAGGAAGCCGACACTACCTCCATTTTCACTTGAGGTAAGTAGTGGGGCTTCTCAGGGGTGGGGGAGAAATGGGGGTGGGGCGGACAGGACGCCTCGCGATCGACCAGTCAATTGCGATCAACCTGTTGGTGACCATGGAATTACACTATATAGTTCGGGCCTTCTGTCTTGGAATAGTTGGGACGCAGGAACCCAGTGTTACCCTGCAGTACCCTTTTGGCTAAGCAAGAAGTGACTAGTGGCTTCAGAGGGAGCCTCTTGATACAAAACTGCACCATACATCCAGCTCTGAAACACCAGGGGCCATAGACTCCCAGTGCCCAAATGCTCAAATATACGTAATAAAGGGAGGTTCCTCAGAGGGAAAGTTCATTACCTGAGGTAGCCAAAGCCAGTGGCTTGTTTCCAGCAGCATTGCTCACACCATTATGAGAACTAGCACCAAACTGTTTTTCAAGTGTTGACGACGAGTCTCGATTCTGATGAACTGGACTAGGTGTGCTTCTCTGGAGGAAGCGAAAAAAAACACACAGGCATTTCAATCCAGAGAGTTTATTCGATAGCTGTTCATTGAACAGAACTCACAGGCATTAGTGGGTTTGTGGCTTTCAATCACTCTGGATTGCCTAAACCTTCTGGACTTGGTATATTTTCAGAAAATTACAGTTTAATACCAGGCTGCCCAAACATCAGCAAACCAAGGGCTGCAATGGCAACTTGTTACCTCTCGTTTGATGTGGCTTGCAGGGAGGGCATGTCACTATACTGCACCACTGCACACAGAGACATGGGCTCTCAGCAGACCACACCGTCTGCACTAGCACGAGAACCAGCCCGTGAACTGTATGATGGGATCCCAGGAGCCTCATGTGAGTGTCTCCTCAAGCTGCCACTGTCCATGCACAGGGAATATTCCTCTTTCCCAGCAAAAAAATCTGGTATCTGGAATAATAATCACCAACTGTCTGACCACAGGTAGCCAGCAATGTACTGGTGCACAAACAAACAGTTCACAAGTAATCCCAAGAGCCTTGGTGACCTCCTGCTACTGGGCTGTAGTTTGTTTCTAGAACTGTTGGGTTCACATACCATGTCACAACATAAGGAAGTGTTTTTTACACAGGCGGCAGTAGAGTTCCCAGGATAAGCCTTTGCTGACACCCCAAAGAGTGGAAAGGGATTGAAAGCGATTCCTCTCCTTGGAGGAGGAAAGGGGAACTCAAAAACACGTAAAACGATGTACCCTTCGGTTTCATCTATGTCTGCAGCTATAAGCAAGGCACAGATTTGTTTGGAATAGGGGACCAACCCACCGCAGCTACATTATCTTTAATAGGGACTGCTCAGACATAGCCTAAGCACATTGTCACCATTAGGTCAGAGTTTGGCCTATGCAAGGGCTAGCCCAGTTACAGGGCACAGTTTGAGCTCATCAACCACTTTTAATATTATCTACATTGATTTAGCATCCAGGAGTCCTAGTCACAGATCAGGATCCCATTGTGGCAGTGCTATATAAACACATCCAAGAGGGCTCCTCTGCCTTCAACTCAGGTCCTTCAATCCACAGCTACAGTGCAGATGGGAAAGGAACATAGGGCTGTAGCGTACCCTCAGTTCACACACAATCAGACTGAAGGCATGGTGCTATTCGAAGTATTTCTGTTCTCAGGATACCTCCCTAAGGAATAAACCATCAGGAACCCTAGGCAGAGCCACACTCCCACCAGCTGTAGATCAGCACAGATCCGCTGACTTCCACAGAGCTACCCTGCGCTGCCCCACTACATGTACGCACACAAGTGCACACAGAAAGATGCACATGCTGTAGGTGCTCAAAGACTTCAGAATCAAGTGCTCCCTCTGCCAAACCAGATATCAGCCAAGGTTTTGTGCCAAAGGCGGCCCTAATTCCCCAGGGCAGCTGTGTAACTCGGTACCACTTTCTTCCATGTTAAGAGAAGTCTCTGCCTGGAATGAAGATGACCGAGTTCTCCAACAACTGCAAGGCCTTCCGCTGGGAGAGGGGACAAGGGGAGACCAACTACAATGCCCTCCAACTGCAGCTGCCTGTGGATCTGTGGGACAGTGGGCTTTGGGGGGGAAGTGTATGCCCAATTGCGTGCTGTACTAGTGAACTCCTGGAGGGGACTCAAAGACCACAATGGGGTCACAATCTGGAAAGCATCCAGCCAGCATGAGATGGTTCAATGGGCTGAGAAGGGAGCCATTAACGCTCCTTTTACCCCCCCACCCCCGCCACACTACCATGCAGGCAGATTCCAAACCCATGTTCCCCACAGGAAGGGAGTAAACGCTTCTTGCTCATCTGATCCGCCCTCCTTCACTAGCCTTTTCATGCTCTTCCCCCTGGGAATACACCCCAGCACAGAAAATAAATACGGGTCCCAAAACACTTCCAGGTGTAAAACCTGAAAAGTCAACCCCACTGCAACAGCTCGTGCTTGGCGTGTGCCCATTTCACAGCACCGCACAAATGCAACCTAGGAAGTCGCAGCTGAGCTGAAATGAGCACTTGGGATTCACAGGCCCATGCCCTACCCATTAGGCGATGTCTGCCTCTCCAGCATGCCACAAATTCAGAACATAAGCTGTTTGGGACAGGGACATCCTCTCTCCCCGTCCAGGGCACATGCTGACCTAACAAACGCTAGGTCCAAGGTCAAGGTACAGCCAGCATCAGCAGTCACTCCAAAAGCATCAATGGTAAGTAATCTAGCTCAACATCCTGGCCAGGACTCTGGTGCACCGTATGCGATTATTGCCCAGTTTGGTTTTCGGTTAGGGATGGAAAGTGTTGACAATCCCTTACTCACCACCTTCTCAACACGGCTAGGTAGGACTACGCTGGCCAGAGGGATACTAACAGGGAGTTTATTGGGCTGCACCGTGCTGAGAGGAATACTGATAGGTAGGCTGGTGATAGTTTCTCCATTACTTGCACAAGTCCTCTCTCGCAAAACCTGCAAACACACAAGCAGCCTGTTTCAAATGGGGGCTTGTTACTCACTAGTAAAAGTTTCCCCAACCACGACCAAACCATACGATCTCTTAGCATACGCTAAGAAATATATTTTAGCATATATCTTGATATAAAGTACACCGTGTACATTTCCCCCATACACTATCCTGCTTTATTTGTTCCCATCAGGCTGCATGTTACATCCAAGAAGTGGGTGTCTGGGAAGGTTGGATGCATTACAAAGACAGCCTCTCAATTCAGCCAGTGACAACCCACCGCAAACACAGACGAGTGCCAGTGTCCAAAGGAATCTGAAGCAGATCGCCTTGGGCCGGAGGCTCGAATGTGGGCCTCAAAGGGCAGGGCGGAGCTGGGGGTGGGGAGAGGGGGGATTTTTCGAAAGCTTGTTTCCCCACATCTTTGCAGATGTTTGGGGAGTCACAGCCTCTTATTCTTTAAAACGTGCCTACATGAGAAATGTAAGCTTGTTGAACAGAACTGTGGACAGAAACTGTGTCCATGGAACAGATACAGAGCAGGCAGCAGAATGACAAATTTCCTAGCACTACCACCAGGTGGTGTGCGTCAACTTGACCAGGAACGGGTACCTCTACAAGGGAGAGGACACTTCACACACTATGGTAAATTCTCTCCTCAGCCTCTCCATGGGACCAATGCCCAAGTAATGGGAGGGGGGACTGGTCATGTAGACAAACGCTCACTCAGAACTCGAGTAACACCACCTGCTCCCTTTACTGAGTTCACTGAGACAGCATCAGGTAGCATTACAGCTTTTGGTCACTGCCAACCTAGGCCGTGACCAGAGTCTCTCCATTCTCCAGTTCCTTCTTTTGACATCTTGGACATCTTCCATTCCATGTCGCACCCAATGCTCAATTGACCTTTCCTATGGCTACCAGTAAGGAGCGAAATTCACAACCTCTAGCTTAGCGCTTTTATGGTTTGGCTCCATGAGAAGCATAATTTCTGTTGCCAGCTCTGCGTAGAGCAGCCAGCCCGTCCCTTACCTTCTCTCCTGCAATCGGTAAGGCCGCTGGGGAAGAGGGCCGAGTTTCCTGAGGACTCAGCTTTATGCCATTTGAAATTCCAGGGCTTGGATATGTAAGGCCATTCTCTTTTACATGGTCAGCTCTGGAACAAAGATGCACAGTCAGCTTTTGCTTTTTTCCAAAATGAATTCCTGTTTCAAACTCAAGGCATTGCTGCCATGCTTACCTGATCAACTGCCCTTGTTGAATATACTAGCTTATAGTTAAGGGCTATGCCACAAAGCTTTACCACACTAGAATCTAAATGGCGATTCTAGTTCTACTGCCTGTAGATATTACCAGCAACACAAGCATTACCACACCTCATTTCCCAACACAGGAACTGACCACTCTCACCTCTGATGTATCTCATTAGTAGTTGCTTTTCCATTGACTGCATGGTCCTGATTCAAGTGTCTCCTTAGGGCTATCTTAGCTGGGGAAAACCTGGTGTAATCAGGCAAGGACAAGCTTGCTGTCTTGTCCACCTTCTGTCTGCTGCTGTGGTTTGGGGTGCAAGGGATTATTTCTTGGTCCAGGTGAGAGGTCATGTATTGAGGGGTATTCTGCTTAGAAGAGGGCCTGCTAAGAGCATTATGGATTTCATAGGGAGTAGCATGGCCATTCATGGACAGTTCAGGGCTCATGCCATTGATGTGAGGCATAGGAAATTTAGAGCATTCAAGCTCAAGTTGGAATCTGCCGTGATCAGCCTCAGTCTCACGGCCTAAACGATTTTTATTGCGTAGTTGTACCGACAGAGATTCATCGGGCGGCATATACGATTTCAGCTGCATGAGCTCCTGTTGCCTTTGACTTTTCTCAAGCTCCACAATGCTGATCTTTAAATGAAGAGGAGGACAAGAATTAAAGACTAGACCTACAAATTATACCACATTTTGGAGTTTTCCCTTCCAGATGCTTCTCAGAAAAAGTGTTCCTTTTTTTGGATGATAACTCAAAGCAAATAATCTAGGATTTAAAAAACAAAATTTCAATACACGCTCTGGATTTGTGAAACAAAAGATAGAGGTAGAAAAAAAATGCTCATACAAAAGTAGTGAACATCTCGTGCATATCAGACAATTTCCAAAAAAGAGCGTAAAAAAAAAAAATCAGATTTAAATCAAAATACAGCCCAATTTAACACTATAGGAAGATGGGGGTGGGGGGAAGAAAGACATCCCATACAAAAAAAGGTACAACCAAGGTTCAACATTTGGACTGGGTTACAACTTCCTATGAGAAGCCAAGAGAACCAACCCCAGGTGAAAAGAAAGGTCCTCTTGGCAAGATATTTCTATGGGAAGAGAAGTGTGACATGAAATACACAGGAGATACAATATGGGTGTCACAGAACTAAACAGAATATAAGCAGTTGGACCTTTCTTTTCACCAGACAACGCATTTTAAAGAAGCAGAGAACAGCTGATAAATTAATGCTCAGGTTCAAAAGCTCAGAGAAATACTGGAAGCCAAGCAAATTTCCATTACTTGCCCTTTATACACCTGAAAGGTTTCTGAAGCTTTGATCTTCCTAGTTGTATTAACCCCTGCTAATCATTCTGCCATTACGCTACCATAGCAGTAGCCAGATTTATGTTCCAATATCATATTATGCAAAAAACATCATCATGTGCCTTAACTGGAAAACAAGCTGAATACAACTTGGAGCGGGTGGCACTAAATTCGCTCCTGGTTCTACCTGCAATTCCAAACAGTGCTTTTGTTTCTCGGAAATCTGATTTTTCAGTGCCTGCTTTTCCTTCAGTAAGCTCTCCAGGGACAGCGTTGACCAATCCAGCTTCAGTTCTTCGCATCGTGCTTTAAGCTGCAAGAGTATTGAAGGCTTGGTCAGCAACATATTTCAAAATTCCAAATGATTAATGGAGCAGGGCAGAATCCCACTCTCCGCTCCACTGAAATCTGGAAGGCAACTTCTGTCAAATTGAAAACTAAACCCCAGAAAAATTGGTTTCCAATCCCAATTTATGCAGCTGGAAGTGGGTCTTATCGGCTCTGTAGGATATGTTACTCTACATCCCTAGATGCTTCTGCATACAGCTTCTCCCATCCCAACATTAACTGCATGAGCTGCTGAGAGCGGTAGAGATATAAAATGATAGCGACAGCAAGTGAGCCCCGGGCAAACTTCCTGGCCACAGTGTTTTATGACCCCAACTGCAAACTGCTATCCTGTATGTGCAGAGTATGTCTGTCCAGCCATGTACCGTGGATAAAGTTGGGGGCACCCAAATCAAATCACATCAGAATATTTCTGGATTTAAATGAAGACTTCCATGAGAATGGCACACCCACCCCACCCTTTGGATCAAGAGTCCTTCTTTTGAAATGCATTTGATTCAGAATTAAGAGAAAGAAAAGAATGCAACTGGCAACTGTTCTCTAAAGCCAAAAAGTTTAGGGCTAGAGGAAAGCCACAGGCAGTGTAGGAACCGAACAGTGAGCACAAGAACTGGACACATCAGCTCTTCCCATCACCAACACAGCATTCTCTGCATGTATAACATTCTTCTAGGCTCTAGAGGAACTAAGATTTCCGTTCCATTTTTGTTCTCATTAAGATACAAAAAGAAAACAGCAGTTCAAGTCCTGCCATCTATATATAACGGCCATCATTTGGCTCACACATTGCTAGTCAGATGGAAGCACAGTACGCACCAGCTGCAAGCTCTGATTCCTGAGTTCACTGTTATCTTTCTCCAGCTGCTTCGTCTGTTCCTTCAGCTGCTGGTTGTGAGCAGAAATCTCCTTCTGAGCCTGAATCAGGTCATTGTACGTCAGAGCCTTAACTCCCAACTACAGGATGAGAAAGGGTTAGATTCAAGTGTGACTCAGTATTCCAATTCCAGACACTCGACACACACACAGTGATAGTATTTCAGTTCTGTGTTGCCCATCATTCAAGAACTCACCCCACTTTCACAGTCCTTGTTAAAAACTCCCTAACATATCTGAACGGCAATTTATCACCAGCATCATTCCCACATTACGGATGGGAGCTGAGGCAGAAAGGTGAGATGCCTTGTGCAGTCACAAACAAGTCACTAGCAAAGCTGGGAATACAACCCAGGGACTGAGCCCCTAGTTGGATCATATGACCAAGTGACTAGTCGCTCTTCCCGCCCCCTCCCCCCCCTTGCTGTCTATCAGAGAGAGGTAGCAAGGGGGGAGGGAGCAGGAGCTGGTGCAGCCACTGTAAAAGCTGATGGAAATTCCATTCATTAGTCGATTAGCTAATTAAAATTTAACTTTTTTTTGCTGCAGGATGGCTACCTTTCGGGACCAGACTTCAGAGAGAAACTGCTGAGCTGCAGTTCATCTGCAGATTTGACACCATCAGCTCAGGATTAAACAAAGACTGTGGATGGCTAGCCCATTACTAAAACAGCGTTTCCTCTCGGTGTTCACACCTCCAGATTGGCTGCCAGAAGTGGGCCTCCTCCTCCCTGACTGAATCCACCTCATTATCTTCAGCCTGATTCTTGCCTGCATATTTATACCTGCCTCTGGAAATTTCCACTACATGCATCTGACGAAGTGGGTCTTTGCCCACGAAAGCTTCTGCTCCAATAAATCTGTTAGTCTATAAGGTGCTACAGGACTCTTTGTTGCTTTTGCAGATGCAGACGGCTACCCCTCTGATACTTGTCCAGATGGGCAGTTACTGATTCATCCCACCATTATTATTTATCGGAACAGCACAGCAGCTTGTTGAGGTTTGTGGTACAGATGAATGAAATCCCTGGTTTGATTCCAAGTGTGTTCTGTTCTCCCACTTCATAAGCAGAAGTGGCTGGTGCATGGGGTCTTAAATCCACAAGTAAAATGGTACAGTGATAACACCACCACTAAATCTGCTGATCACCAATGTGCATGTGTGTAGATTCTGGAGAATGATTAGGCAGACTTGGCAGGTCTGCTCAACTAGGGAAAATAAGTGTTTTCTGGGGGACTCTTTTGTTACCGAATGGAATTCAACCCAGGACTAACACACCTCCTGGGATCAAGGCCTGGTGGTGGGACTGTTAAGCTACCACTTAAGCCACAGTGATGGACAGGACAAGAGAAGGAAATACACTCAGCTGTCCAGCCACCAGCAGGTTCTCACCAGCCAAGAGGTCAAAGGCAGAGAAACACTTCAATTACACTGGATTACTACTTCCTAGCGTGGATATTTCTCTGCAGACATTCACTGTCAGTCCATTTGCACCAGGCTAACCCATACCTCATCAAGTTTCTGTTGAAAAAGCCGTTTGATTTCCTCTTTCTGTGCCTGGCAGTGGGTGAATAACTGTTGTGCTGTCCCCAGTAACTGAGCATTCTTTTCCTGAAAAAGTTGAAAAAAAACAGCAAAGTTTACATCATACGTCCCCTTTAATATAGGTGTGAAGTTCCATCTGAGAAATTAGCATTTTGGCTATATAAATGCCTACACAGACATAAGAACCCTATCGTAACAGTAAGATCTATTGGTGGCATGGTCTTCCAAGATCACCACGGCAAGTCCCATCACCTGAAATATTAAAAACTGTACTGCACAATTAAGAATGATCCTGCACTAGAAGAGAAAATGAACTAGACTGCTTCATAGATTCTGCAGTTCTGTGTTTGCTAGAGTTTAACACAGTGGGTGAAACAATATTTTTTTAAAAGTACATAGATATTTATTTACAGACTTTTCTGTAACATTCATCAGGATAATCTCTCAGTAGCTCAGACTTCTCTTCCCAGCACACTTGATAGGGAAGCACCAACCACAGTTTAATCATGAGAAACTGAAACACAAGGAGATTAAATAACTCACCAAGGACACACTAAGTCTGTGGCTGAGCTGGGAATAAAACATAGATGCCTCACAGAACATGCTTCAAAGAATTTCAGTAAATGAAAGTATGTCAGGGAAAATTGGGACTATGTTAAGTCACTTCCTCCTGAAGCGCCTCTCAATTTTTCATATAGAATTCATGCCACTTCTTCTTTTGACTTCTAGGACAACTCATGGACATTATATTCACCCAACTACCACAAGGAACCCTTCCAGTTTTACCTTTCTTTCCCCGTCTCTCTCACTCACTATACTCAGAAAAGACAGGAGTAGAACTGAGCAAAGAATTTAAAACCAGGAGTGGGCAGGAGAAGGAGCACAAATCTAGGATTCTTTCGCATTTATATCCCAACTCTAGGTGGATTTTCTGCAGAGACAAAGTATTCACTGCCAAGGGCTGAAGAAGGGAAAAAGAAAGGGTGCTGCACTCGAGAGCATCTGGATAAAGAGCAGTGTTCTGCACGTTAGGGAAAATACAGCGTATTAAATTCATCCACAATCAAAACCTCTCTGTCACCTACTCCGAGGGTTTTGGGAAAGGAGAATGGCACAATCACCATGGCACTAAACCCACTGCTTAGGGGAGGCTGTGAAATCATTTCTGCTATGGATACCCTGCATTTCATTTAGAGTTAAGCCAGCACAGTAGCTCCATCTAAGGGCACATTTCTGCATTTCACAGTATCTTGCTGTGCTGTGCAGCTTCATTTATTTTTTGTAGAATGTCACAAAGGCAGAGGCAGTATTGTAACCAGTATGCACAACAGAACCAGTTATTTAGCCAGAACAGATTGCATTCAGGTTTCACAATTTTTAACTAGCGACGATCAGCGACTCTACATGCCACAAAGAGATTTTTGACTTACAAATAGTGTTTCACATGTTGGTTTCCTTAAGGTAGCAAAAGGTATCAGAAACGACCACCGTACAGTCTGAAATCACTGTGCAAGAGGGCAGAGTTAACTTTATGCTGCTCATTTTCCTGACACCAAGCTTGAGAACAGAAGGATTTTTTGTCCTCCATTTCTTAAAAGGACCACAAGACGAAGTGATGTTAAAAGCGCTTCTGGCCCAGTGAATGCAAGCAAGCAGCATTTGGCTATTCCCAGCAAAGGCATAGCACCAGCCTTCCCATATGGAGAACAATCTATCAGGTCTGTGAAAGTCTAGTGACTTGATGCTATTATCCTGGATTACGTATTTCATAAAAGTCACATCATAGGAATAATCATAGAATCATAGACCCATAGAGCTGGAAGAGACCCCAGAAGGTCATCAAGTCCAGCC
>JANRFK010006656.1:11408560-11444544 GCA_030068395.1 Apalone spinifera | reverse complement strand
CTATGAGGCAAGGCTGAAGGAATTGGGCTTGTTTAGTTTAGAAAAGAGAAGACTAAGAGGTGACATGATGGTGATTTTCAAGTATCTAAAAGGATGTTACAAGGAAAAGGGAGAAAAACTGTTTTCCTGGGCCTCTGAGGACATGACAAGACGCAATGGGCTTAAATTGCAGCAAGGGAGGTTTAGGTTGGACATTAGGAAAAACTGTGTCAGGGTGGTTAAACACTGGAGTAAATTGCCTAGGAAGGCTGTGGAATCTCCATCACTGGAGATATTTAAGAGCAGGTTGGATAGGCATCAGGGATGATCTATCTAGACGGTGCTTGGTCCTGCCATGAGGGCAGGTGACTGGACTCGATCTCTCAAGGTCCCTTCCAGTTCTAATATTCAATGTTCTAGGAAATATTGCCCTCTAATGATTTCTAAGAATGCCCCAAAGAAGATGGATTACAAAAAGCTTTAAAAGAATGTTACCATTATTGTCACCAATGCAGTTTTATTAAATAAGCATTTAACAGGTCAGATTTTAAAAGCAAAGCAATAGCAGGAGGTGGACTGCACCAGCTGCTTCCTTAAAGGGTGAGGTTTACTGGTTCCTGCTGGAGCAGCTCCCCGCCCAGGGGGCACCATAGACAAGGGGCACTCCCACCTGGCTGGAGCAGCCCCTGTCTGAGGCCCGAGGGGGGGGGGGGGGGGGGGGGGGGGGGGGGGGGGGGGGGGGGGGAGGAAGGAGAGAAGGGAACCTGCAGCCTCCACCCACCCCACCTTTAATCAGTTAACTGGTTAAACATTACATTTAACTGGGTAACCAATTAAATTGGATTTTATAACCCTATTTTACAATAGGGAAAAAATTGGTGATAAAAATGTTTATGGAAAATCTGGTGAGATGAATGTATGAAGGCCCACAGAGCAAGTTATGTCAGAGAAATGCAGATTTTGGTGCCATGAGCTCTACGTAGCCAGCATTTCCCTAAAGGCTAGATTTTTAAAAAAGCCATTGGTGTTGGAAAGAGTCTAGAAGACTGCAAGAATGCTTATTTGATATGGTAGTTCCTATGTAAAGCAGTAATTGGGAGGATCAGGTCCTGTAACTGAATTTCCACACTTTCCCTCTGGAGGTCTTTTCTTTAATTAGGGTTGCCAGATGGTTTCAGGGAAGGAAACCTGCACGCCCCACATACCACGGCCCCCTTAAAAAACACGTGATGAGGCTTTTTGGCCCTAACAGGCTGCCAGCAGCAGCCCGCCATCTTGCCTCCCTGCGCCGGGCCAGACAGCTCCGCTGAGGAGCCCGGTAAGCACTAGGGTTGCCAGGCTGCCTCCGTACTGAGCCGGACAGCCCGGGATTTTCGCCTCCTGGACCGGGGGGAGGGGCGGAATCAGAAGGTACCGGACATTTTAGGTGTCCAGTATTTTCTCAGTTTTTTTTTTTTAAACCAGACAGGAGGCAAAAATACCGAACTGTCCGGTTCAATCTCAGACACATGGCAACTCTATTTCTTTTAGGTTCTCTTATCTGAATTCCTAAAGCAAGCTGCTTTCCAGAAGGCATGTGTGAGTGTGCCATTTTGGCCAGCATGCAGCTGGGTGAATAAAATTAAGTGCTGATGACAAACTTCAGTGTTAAATATGCAAGGTCTCATCAGTATTTTGACATGTCACAGCTCTTGCTGTCTCTGATATTTGGAGGGCACCTGTCAACTTGGTGTGTAAGCTTTAATATACAACAGTAGCTTTCTACTGAGCTTTTCCCCTTAAAAAAAAAAGTCATACTGAACACCACACGGTCACATTTAAGCAGAGAGAGAAGTGAATCTTACCACTCAAGTTTCGACTGTTTATTCTAAAGTTTAGAGGTGCAAAAGGCTTTGAGGACACGATTCTGCCACCTGGGGGAAAAAAAAAAAAGACATAAGCGATCCAGTTACCACTACTCTTTAACCAAAATTCTTTGGAGAAAGAAAAGGCTACATGCTGCTTTACATTTAGTATCTGAATAGCAACTATGAGAAATTGTACTAATGCCACTGAGTCACTTTCAAAAAGCTTGAAGTTTTTGTTTAAGATATTAAAAAAAAAAAAAGCCCAAAAACCACCACTTACAACATCCAAGCTATTCAAACAACAGTACTACCAGGTAGCTCTTAGACAGAGCTACGCATGCACGCGTACCCCCCCCCCCCTCCCCAAATATTCTAAAAATATAAATTGTTCTCATTTTGTTGTTGGGAAAATATAGGCATAGAGACTATGACCCAGAAACCTCATAATGGCAAGGGGCAGGCTGAGGGTGCAGGGGGGTTACAGGAATCTCGAGTGTGATATTTACATTCTAGTTTACAAAAGTGTGTCACGTGAGGTCTCAAATAAAAGCTGATGTCACACCAATCAGACTTCACTGCAAAATGCAAGCACAATGTTACACAAGGAGTCACGTTTATACACAGAAAATGATGTTCTTAAAGTCTAATAATTTTTTGCCAGGAAACTTGAGAAATTTAAGTGGCCCTGGGCCACATCAGAATGGGCAGGGCCTCAAGCAGAAGGGGCCAAGCCAGGATACTTCCCTGCTTCCCCATCCATGAATTGTTTGGGGGGGTGGAGGAGTGCCTTTGCCCCCCCTTCAAGTGTCCCTTGGGCACCTATACCCCTGGCAGTGGAAGGAGATTTTGCGTGCAACCCCTTCTGCCCCCAGGGCAATCAGAGATTGGGGGTGGGGGAAAGCACATGAAACCTCCTCCCACCCTGCCAGGAGCATGTGGCGCCTCTAAGCACTGAATGCTCCTCACAAGGCAGGGGCAGAGAAGAGGAAACTTCGTACGCTTCCCCCCATACCCAGGCCCAAACTGACCTGGGTGGGAGGGAGGAGCGGCAGGGCCTCCATGGGTCGGATCAAGCCACTTGGGGGGCCGGATCCAGCCCTTGGAGTCCTTTTTGCGCACCCCGGTCTAGGGGCTCCTTACCATCTAACTGCATGTTTTAATATAAATTGCGTATTGTATTATTCAGTGGATCTCCTTTCATTAGTCAGAACTAAATGCTAATGAAGGACTGTGAGAACTTAAGTAATGAAAAAAATGGGAGGGCAGTGCAATTTTCAAATCATGTTTGTAAAAATTATTTACTCATCAAAGGCTTGCTCTGGAATATGGGGGGATACAGCACCCTGGCGCACTTCACAGTGGAAGTAAATAGACAACAAGTTTGCTTTGTGAAAGGCGTCTCAGCCAGGTTTGGATGAAAGTGATGAGAACACCTGAAGGGCAGGAGAGGCGAAGGGGTGTAACAGACGTCTTTAGAGAACAGATTCACAGTTTAATCTGTAGAAAGTGTGCTATGACCGTTTTAAATATCTTTTACTTCCAGTATTCTTAGCCATCACTTGAATCTCTGATCTTTGGGGGGGGAGGGGAGCCAATCTTGTTTTCACAATAAATGTATCTAAGATGTGGCGTGAAGCAAAGCGGTGATCCTGAGTTGATCCTACAAGCTGTTTGGGACCAGTACACTTGGTCATTCAATGAGCACTCAGCCAGGAGGGACTGGACATCACAGGGAACTCACAGGATTCAGGGCTTCCCTTCACTCGCTTGTACAGAGGGAGTGAGGCCTACAAAGCAGTGCTTGTGCACCACAGATTGGTGGTTTCAGAGTGGACCCCTAGCAGGCACAGATAAGACTGTGTCACTAAGGACAGGTGAGGGTGAGGTACCTCAGAACCCTGGACTCCACTGGGGAATGTCACAGGGGTGAAGTAAGTGCCTTGCTGACGGTCCTAGGAACACAGGACCATAAAGGACCTCCTGGGTCATTAAGTCCAGTCCCCAAACACCAGAGTTAGAGTTGGGAAGAGAAGCCAGGTCTCCTGATTCCCAGTCTAGTACCCCAGCCACTGGAGTAGGATGCTTCCATGTCTCATGCCTCCAACTAAATACAAATTAAAAGCCCGACTCTGAAGTAAAGCTAGAGAATCAAACATACGGCAACTCTCGTGGCTTTGCTTGGTTTGTGACACAGCTAGAATGTTATGGAATTTACTTATTTTGTTTATGCCTGGGCTTGGCCTCACAGGGAATAATCCTGTGTGAGTAGCACTCCCACAGCTACTTAGAACTCTGATAGCCCACTCTATACATCGGCCTTACAAGAGTGGTTAAATCACTATTTCTGGAATATCTGTCACAACTAAAACGGTCACATATCTGAAGGACTGAAGGGGTGGAACAAACAGTGAACTAAAGATAACCCAGCCATGTTAAAGATCATCATGGCATTCTTAGAGATTTCCAACTGCTAGCTTTTATGGCTCAACTTCTCATGAGAAAAAGATCTGAGTATTAAATGGTAACACCCTCCAAGTTTGAATATTACCTAATTAATACTCCACACCAATATTCCCTTTAATTTCTCCCACCCCACAGCAGAATGCATTTTGTTATGTGCACCAATATGGAGGTAATGCGTGACACAACCTTCACACTGGTGCACACAACAAAATGCCTGTGGCAGGGGTGAAGTCAAGGGGTCCTGTGTGAGAGAGTGGACTTGGGGTGCAAGGGCTCTAGCTGGGAGTGCAGGCTCTGAGATGGGACGGGGGGGTGAGGGGCTCAGGGCAAGGTGTGAGAGGTGGGGACTCCAGCTGGGGGTGCAGGCTATTGGGCTGAGAGGTTTGGCGTAAAGGAGGGTGCTCCACGGCTACTACCAGGACAGAAGACTCCTCCAGCTCTCTCACACGCGGTCTCGCTCCCTGCCCCCTCACAGCAGCACCTGGGCTGAAGGGGTTGGGGGAGGGACCTCTCCCCGCCGTGACAGTTCCGGGACTGCATTGGAGCCAGGGTTGGGTCACCCTGGCCAGGTTCAGGCTGGGGGAGAGGCACCCCCAGCCACAGCAAATGTAGGCTCTTACTGGCTGGAGGCCATCCCTCCACCAGCCATGGCAGGTTGTAACAGAGGCTGGGCTAAGCTAGGGTGGCCTAGGTCCCGGGATGGGTTCCTTGGGCATCTGCATGGCATTAAATAGGCAGCTGTGTGGCTGTGCAGATTACCAGGAACTTAGCTCCGCACCTACATGACATAGGTAAATAAAACAAGAGAAACTGACAGACGGAATGACTGCTCAGTGGCACAGTGTGACTGAACTCTACAGCTGCTGGCTTCCAGAGCCATGCCTAATCCAGGAGGCCACAAAGCCTCTTACCTGCAACTCACCTAATGAATTTAGTACTAGTTGAACATGTTGAATTGATCTTGTGCTGTGTCTGTACTAAAGATCTCACACACACACACACACACACACACACACGCACGTACGTGTTCTGGGATAGTGAGTCTACCAGCCTAGGTCAACTCACTGGGGCTTGTACTATGGAGCTAAGTAGCGTAGCTATATGGCCTCCAGCTGAAGCCCGGGCTCCGAACCCAGAGAGGGGCCATGGATCTCAGAGCCTAGGATCCCAGCCAAAGTGGGGATGACTGCACCATGCAACCTTACTTTCGGCCCTGCAGCACAAGCCCCAGTCAGCTGACTCAGACTTGCTGCCACAGGTCTCTTTTTGCAATGTCAACACACCCCTGAAGATCCAAGCCTTATCACAGCAAAAGCAGAGGCATTGCAAATTTTCACCGCCCCGGCCACCAGTGTCCTTAAGACCTGACATGGAGGGCTACTTGTAGGCAGAAAAGGCAGTCCAGGCTCCAAGTCCATTTAGACCTTGCTTTACTTACTGAGAGGAGGTAAAATTGCCAATTAGTAGCCACTGTGGCAGCTGTCCACACATCCATTCCATTTTCTTCCTTGTAAACTGGTATCTACCAACCTGGCTTCAGATAACTATAAAAATGTCATCACCGCCACTGCAGAACCACAGATTGATGCTGAAGGATCAGTTCCCTCATTAATAACCCCACCTGAACCCAAGCATGTGGTATGGTGCACAATAACCAGTAGATAAAGTAACCAAATGAAACAAAATGAAGCCCACTACATTGAGTAAAGTGTGAATAGCAAGTTAGGATTAAAAGATTAATGGTTTAGGACTTTCAATGTTAACTGAGGGAAGTGATTTCTCCATCTTTTCTAATATGTGGGCAAATTCATAGGACAAAGATCTATCACCCCCATCCCAGTTTGGTTCACAATGCATTTTTCTATCAAGTACAGCAAAGGGCTCTGAGGACACTCATTTCACAGGCACTGATCTAGGGTGTAAGTGCAGGTGAGGAATTTTTAAGCACAATCATCATGTTGTTTCAATACAGAACTTTGATCTTTGCCAAACTTGCATATAAATAGAGTATTTAAAGCTGAAAAAAACACATTCAGGATTAAATATTCAAAAAATGTTATGAAAGGTGCTGCCATGGAAATACCCTTCTGTCACAGAAACAATGTAATGTGCACATGTATATAGCAGGAACATTTCGAAGAATGCAATAGACATTGTGGGGTGTCTTATGATTCCAAAAGATTTTTAAACTGGAAGCTGGCTGCTGGAGATAGCAAATCAGAAACACGCAGCATGCTGCAGCAGCTAGTAAACACTGAATCCACGTACAGCAACTCACAGCTACTACTGTGCAGCAAAAAACGGCAGAATATTCAGCAGCTCCCGCAGGAAAGAGAAAACCAACGGAAAAGAATTTAAGTTCGATGTGTTACCTTCCTTCATGTTTGCAAATCGCTCCTTCAGTTGGTGATCCACCTCAGGACCAAAGGCAAAATTATTCACAAAAATAACACTGCAAGATAATGGTCTAGTTATTAAACAGGAACAGACAAATGGCATCTTATTTTATACACACTGCTACCTCTATGAAATCAACTACCTTCTATGAATGATGCTCACAAAACAAGAGAATACAGTGTATCCAGAGGGTGGATAACTATTTTACTCAAGAAACAGAAAATTTCTACTTGCAAGCTACATAAAGTAATAAGCTAGAGTCAGCATTCACTGTAACATTTTGGCAAATAAGTACAACATGTGAAAAAAAAAAGTGTCATATTATGATACTTCCATTAATCAGATCAGCAGCTTCTGTGCCTTGAATTCATAAGTTAAGAACCACACTGGCAAGTTTCACCATCATATTAATAGTTTGTTCACTATGCCTCCATAATATCTGGTGGCCTTTTCACGGTGCACGTCAGCATAGCTACTTCTGACATGTTGATGAGACTTGTTAAATCACACTTAAGAAGTGCTGACAGCCCGTCTTGACAGATATCTGCTGAATCCTATTACACTTTGGTAATTTGAAGAAGTATTCACAAGGAATTTATTTACCAACTACCCTCTTAATTCCATAAATGATGGTGAAATACAACAGGTCTTTTCAGAAGATTAATACCAAGGCATTTGGGTAGAGAATCTTTCTCCTAGCTCTCTCTCAACAAATCTTAGGCTTCTTCTACACTGCAAGGTTTTTGCGCAAAACCCCGTGGAACATCCACACCTCAAATGCACTTTTGCGCAAGTAAATCAACAGTTAAACGTCAGAAAAGAGGGCTTTTGCCGGTGTAGGTAAACCTCCTTTTACGATGCATAAGTCCCTTTAGTGCAAGAGTTCTTGCACAAAAAGGCAAGTGTGGATGCTCCAGAGAAGTTTCTTGTGCAAGAAATTCCTATGGGAAAAAAACACAGGTGATCTGATGGCCATTCTGTGAATGGCCATCAAAGCTTTCTTGTGCAAAAGCGTCCATGCAGTGTCGATGTTCTCTTGCGCAAAAGCACATCAATGTGCTTTGAGGTGTGGACGTGCTCTTGCACAAGAAGTTTATGCACAAAAACTCTTGCGCAAAACGCTTCTTGCACAAAAAGCATGTAGTGCAGACGTAGCCTTACTGTCCTCAGATTGTCTTTGGCTCTGTCCTACACTGGAAACATTTGTGTCTTTTGTGGTTGACGGATTAAATCTCACCACCCTAAAAAATATTTAAGCCTTGAAAATTGAGAAAATTACAAGACAACATGACAATGCAAAGGTGAAAAGTGTCATGAAGTGGGGGGAAAAAAGACCTTCAGCCACAAGCAGTAAGAAACAGGACATATTACAAATGGTGAATATATGCTACACAGTTAATTTTGAAACCATTTAACTTTGGGTCTGATATTGTGAGTTTCCAAATGTCTTCTACTGGCTTCAGTGAGATATAAGTATGCTTGACACCTCTCAGAAGTTATTCAGTCTCTTGCAGGATCAAACTCTTCAAGATTTCTCCCACTCCCCCCCCCCCCCCCCCCCCCCAGACAATGCCATCTATTTTGCAAGGATTTATTTCTTTGCAAAGTTAACTAATTTGTTGTATTCTTTCTCCTTCTAATGCCTTCATACAACAGATACATACACTTCTAGGGCACTTCTAGACATAGCCAGAGCTATATATAAAATCCACAATTTTAAAAAACCTTTGGGATAATAAAAAAAGATCTTTGTGCTGCCCACCCCTACTCTTACAAATATGGGAAATCTTGTCTGGCAAGTAAAGCCAAAAGTGCATGCCTTTTATCCTGCTTCTCACCCCCTATGCAAAAAAGCCCCCAGAATTTTAAGGGGAGAAAGAAAAGAAATGAAGTAATCTGAAATCTTTTTTAAAATGTTTGTTTAGTTGGAATATTTACTATGCACATTGGAGACCAAAATAACTTAGATTTCCCCCTTATTTGGTTTAGTGCCTTTTCAGTGCAGACTGCTAAAACCACAAGTGCAGACAGTATGAATAATAAAATGTCACACATCTTGCTTAAGCATCAGCAGTCGCGACATAAGAAATATGAACAATAAAGATGGGTGTGCAAAAGTAAACATGAATTTTTAAGAGTTTGAACCTTTGGAACTCCTTATCTGCTTTGTTAGAAGCACAATTTAGATTAGGTAAATGATTCTGTCAGATCGGGGAAGGTGTCATAAAAACCTTTAACCAAATGAAGTAGCTAGAAGTGCTCTTAAAAATCCAAGGGGGGGGGGGAGGGAGAAAAAACACTTATCATGAAGGCCATCAGCTAGGATGCTGCCACTGCTTACAACAGAAAATGAAAGGGGAAATTTCACTTTATTAGGAAATTGAGCTGGGTCAAAATATCCAATGATCAATCAAAAATAAGAGCAAATGTTGATCAATTCGCATTCACAAAAGCAAATTCAAATGACTAAGGCTTGAGAATGAAAAACCTTTTGTTTTATGATCTTTTGTGGGAGGGGAGGAAAAGGTCGTGGGACAGGAAGGCAACCAACTACATATGAACCAAACACACACAGAAATCCTTTACTGCCTCTATCTACCACCGTCTTTACGTGGAATAGCAAACAATCCACAGCATAAGATCTGATCTGGTCCACCCTGAACTTGAGTCAGTGCTACCACTGCCTTCCTTGCTCATGGGTGGCTCTCATCCTGTCCTTGGAGTCAATGTGGAAGTGGGCACATGAACCAGTCATTGTATGATCTGCTCACAACCCCACTGCAGTGCACGTGCTGCTGAAATGATGTGCTGTGACCCCTTGGCACAATCACTCCATTGCACTGCGGATACTGCCAAGTGCCAGCCGAAGCAGTATACGCAGCCTCCACCCCGCCCAGGGCTAGAGGAGGAGAGCCGATTCCACTGGAGCCAGCACTAGCAGTCTGGTTCTGCAAAATCCCATTTAATCAGTTAACCAGTTAAATGTTGTGTTTAACTGGCTAGCCACTTAGACGGGGGCACGGCAGACCACAGCACAGATGGAGCAGCCCCAGACAATTAACTGGTTAACCATTCACATCCAGAGGTGCATCTAGAGCCTATATTCAAAATGGTTCTATTTGAATCTAGCGCCTATATTCAAAATGGTTCTAAAGAAATAGAGAATTGGAAGGGGTACAGAAGGATGTATGTGTAAGATGCAAACACCTAATGAGCAAAACCATACCACACTGCATGGCGGGGACAAGTCTGCCCACAAATTAAAAGGCAGCCCAAGAAGTCGAACTGGGATACATAGTAATGCAAAAACCAGCCTGGCAGACGCCTTTCCTGTGTGTGCTTTTAAACAAGGTCTTGGAAACTATCCATAACTTGCCACAGTCCTGAAAAGAGTTTCAACAAGCCTTTTCATAAACGGTTTTCTATCCCTCCAAGCAACGGGGTAGTCTAGAAGTACATTTGCATTAATGTATTTTTCTTTTCTATCTATCATATGGTACCTGATTAGTATCTATTAACATGTCTCTATGAACATGTAACCTTTCACAAAAATGTAGGAGTGTTTCCCTCTTCAGCAGCAATATGCTGTAGTAAAAACTACTCCATCTCTAAATACAGATCTTCAGTTTGCGTAAATATTCAACTATCCAAGAGGATCATATATATATAATGGAATAGCCAGTTTCAGTTAGCTCAGCCTTACTATCAAGGTAAGCAGCTCTCCCAGGCACATGAAGTGCCACTCACTCAAGCCGGCTTGCAAGAGTCATTGACACAGAAAGGAAATACAAAGACAAAAGGGGTCATCTTCAGCTGAGTAAGAGGAATTTATGCTGGGAACTTCAATTAATACTTCGGGGAATGCATGAAAAGCCATTCCTCCTGGCATGTATCAGGCTCTCCATACTATTACTAGTCTAAAAGTTCACATACAAGCTTTAAATATTAGCTATGGAAATTCAGAATCACGAGCTGACCACCCTCACAATTCCCATTAGAATACATTGACAAATATTACCAATTCATAAAGCTATAATCAACTGTTCTACTGTACCTTGTGTTTGCAATTCTCTCTTTCCATTCTTCTGAGAGGAAGTCACCTCTCTCCAGCTATAAAAAAATTGACAAAATGTTAATGTCTTGCAGCTTTGTACACTGGACAAGGCACAGTTTACATTACTAGACTAACTCTGAAATGCTAGTTATGAATAGGGCCACCTGAAATCTTCAGCAAATGCCTCGGAGCCAACTCCCCATTCCATTCACAGAAAGAAAGAAAGACAAGAAAAAGAGAGAGAGAGGACTCCCTTGCTACAGCTGTCCTTTGACTCCTAAGGATAATCATTCAGTGTGTGGCTCATGCCTTATTTACTGCCTACCACGCCAATTGTGCACCACCACACAAGGTATTATTGACTCATTGGCTTCTCCATTGGACTCATCACAGCAGTACCCAAGCGCATCACATACATTAAATGAATCTTCTCAACTCCCCTTTTTTGTCCATCATGGGGGTGCAGCAGGAGGGGGAAAGAAGAGACAGCCTGAAATATGCAAACATGTCCACGAGTTTCGGTTTCCTCAGTGGCTGGGGGCTAACGCTCAGGCCCCCAAGATCGGATTTTTCAGAGATGCTGAGAGTTCACAGCTCCAACTGCAGTCAGCACAGAGCATCTCTACCAGACGTACTACAGGTACTACACCAGCGCACCGACGCTGATGTAGCAATTCTAGCATAGACTTGCCCTCACCTGATGTTTGAAGTATTACCTAAAAATTACTAATTTGCAGTATTCCCAGTAATTACAATATGGAATACTCCAAATACTAAAATGGCTGCACTTGGTTAATTAAGAAAAAAAATTTCAATGATACTGGTTATGACAGACATCTAGTATACTCTAAGGATGTTAAATAATGGCTGACTAGTCAAATAATCGATGCATTTTTCATCGACTATTCGGTTAGTCGACAGGATGATTCCGCCTTTGAAACGTACCAACAGCTCTAGGGCTGTTGCTACACTTCAAAGGCGAAAGCTGCGTGGAGTCCGGGACCAGCTTTGAAATGCTGAGAGGAGCCTGACGCTGGGCTCCCTGCAACGTTTCAAAGCGGAGTCCCCAACTGATCCCGGGCTCCAAGCGGCACTGCCACTTTGAAGTACCTCTTTTTCTCCCCCCCATCTTCCCCGCCCCTTTGCTGCCTCTTTCTGAGAGAGGCAACAAGGAGGTGGAGGGAAGCGATTTGTCAACTAGCATATTGACTATCCGATAAGCATTTGCTTATCAGATAGTTGACTAGTCCTTCACAACCCTAGTATACTCTAAAATTTAAGTCATTATTCCTGAGAAAGAGCACCATGTGCCTTGTCTACCCTAAGTACAGTCTGTAAAAAAGAATTCTGTAATTGCTAACACTGGCACTGCTGTCCTTGGTGTTAATGTTGGGAGCACTGGATGGTTTGTCAGACTATTTAACATAGTTATATAGCTCTGCGCAGAGTTATCAAAACAATGGCCTACATTAGGGTGCTCGCTAATGTTGTCAGTTTAGAAAATTCCACATAGACAGGGCAATAGAGTAGTCCTCTCCACCAGATGTGATGACGCCACAAAAATTCCTAACATCAGTACTTCAGTGAATTTTACAGAACGGCCATCAGAGCACCTGTGCTTTTTCAGATAGGCTCTTTTTGCACAAGAAACCCCTGTGAAGCATCCACACTTGCCTTTTTGTGCAACAGCTGTAGGAGTTATGCCTCGTAAAAGGTTTACCTACACCGGAAGAAGCCCTCTGTCCTGCCAATTTTCTGCCGATTTACCTGTGCAATAGCACATTTGAGGTGTGGACGCTCCGCAGGTTTCTGCGCAATAATGGCAAAGTACAGACATAGCCTCAGCAACTAAAACAATGCTGGGATCCCTTCCATTCGTAGAAGGCAGGAGTTATCAAAATCTTACAGCAAACAGCAATAAGAATGTGGAACAAGGTTTAAATATCAAACTCCAAGGTAAGAGAATGAAAAGTTTTTTATGGACCTAAATTAGAAGCTTTCTAAATAAAAGCAGCTGGTCAGAAAATGTACAACTCCAAACGCAAATGGAGCCATAATTTCAGTCTCTGGCCGCTAGGCTAAAATACTCATTCTAAGCACAAAGCTTAAAAACACATTTTATAGTCATTCAGCTCTCTGTTAATCAGAAGAGTAACCAACTTAAACCCATGCTCTCCTACTGCAGAATAAACTTCATTTTAGGGATTGGAATCAAACGGAAAGAGGAACAGACAAACTCCTGAACATTTTTAAAAGCTAAAACAATCATGTGACACCAGAGAGACTGATAAATGCATGAGTCAAACATACACTTTAAGTACATATACTTTCTAGGCTCTGCCAAAACCACGTGAAAGTACACTTTTAATGTAATTGTCTGAAAGACTTCAAAACTTCTGTCTGAAAATCTTATTTACCATTGTTGTCAGTCATCTGAGATACTATCTGTAAAGGTATTAGAGGGCAAAACAAATAATTTCTGTTTACTCTGTACATTTGACATCACTGTGTGTTTCAGTGTTTCCCCACAATTACACAGTTTCTCCTGTCTGTGGGGGGCATAGACTATAAAGCTAATCACTTAGTTGGAGGATTTAGGGCTGGAATAGCATCAGAAATAGTGTTACATACTTGCTTTTTTAATTACAGTGACTAGATTTCAGATACTTATAAAAATAGTTGTGACCCCAACTGTGTTATAGATTCATCCTGCCTGTGCAAACAGAAAAAAGGTTTAACCAAATCAAGGAATCATGTTTTAACCCTGGTAAGGCACATTCCTGGGTTAAACATGAAAATGTTTTTTCCGTCTACCCAGCCAATAAGTAGCCATATTATAAATCAAGAGGACCACATAACCATGTTTGAATATGGTTATTTTTATATTGCAAGAGCTAGCCCGTGTTTAGCCAGTGTTTGGGTAAAAACTGCTCCAGAAATGGCAAACTGACATAAAAAAGGGTAGTAATTTTGGCCTCCATCTACTCTATAAAAATAGCCATGTTTAAACGTGGCTGTGACCCAACTGTTTTATAAAACAGTTTCCTACATCCAATTACTAGGTACATTTCTCAATATGGAAGAAAGGCAGGGGCTTCTTCACCAGTTACCCACCAGCATTTATTTAAAAGCAGTGTAGAAATTGTATGCTTTTTTAATGCCCGTTTTTGAATCCTGCTGATGAATTCTCAAGCCATTTACGGGCTTCTACCCATAACTGCAGCCGTATACCTTCTGCCAACAGGGCGGGAGAACTGCCTGCTATGAAGTTTGATGACTGTGGTATAAAAGATGCTTTTTAAATTATTATTTTGGGACGTGAAGAGATCTAGCTACCGATCACCTCTTGTGACACAGCAGCACTGCTATAGAACTGACCTTCACCAATCCCAAGGGAGAACACAAGCATCCCCAAAGTGAGATCTTTCAACAGGACCCAAAACTGGCACAAACAAGAACCCCAAATTTCACTTGGAAGAACTGCTAAGGAAAGGTGTGCTCTTCCATGGTAATTAAAAAGCTACCCAGCCAGTTTCTGATGGGCTATTTCATGCTTAAGTACAGAATGCTGTGCTGTGGAGGTCACACAGGAAAACCACAGCCTGATAGTGTGAGATGGCAGTAACAGCAGTAGGGATGCACTCAGTCTCTTTCAATCAGTATGCCCCTCCCTCCCACAGTGCACACTCACAGAAATGTAATCTCCTTAGTGAATAATGAATGGAAAGGACCATCTGTAATGCAGATATTTTCATCTGATTAGACAAGGCAGGGGACCTGCTTTATCTAAACTGATAATTAGCTCACTGAAATCCACTTCAGAGAGCAGCCAGCCCCCACTGTTTCTAAATTTAGAAGCAGAGGCAGGTTTTCCCTCAGGTTTTCAGACAGATCGGTTTGCTCTTTGGAGACTGCAGGAATATGCTCACAGTAGCTGATGTCTGCAACTCCAAGCAAGCTGGCATGTCACACCCCTAGGAAGCAATAAGAAACACTACCACAGGTCTATATTCATTATAGCAGTAACAATAGCTGCTTCTGAAGGCCAATCCATTTTCCCAGAGCTTTGGGCTCCAAAATCTAACAGGAGCGAATATTCTCTTCCCCCGACCAGCATTAGATGGCTCTGCTGTAAAGCTCTGACTGCAGAGTCTCATTCTAGCAAATCACTGGGCAAAGTGCTTGGCTCACAAAAACAGGTCATTCCGCCTGGAAAAGTACACGTGGTTATTTTTAAGCCCCTGTTCGTTGCAAAAATAACTAGAGGCAATAATCCAAACCTCTGAAACGTGGCATTATGTCAAAGCCACAGGGGACATTTGGAGGGCTTTTCAAATTCCAAAACATCAAGTTTCCCGCTGAAATAGGGCATTCAAAAATATCTAGGACAAATACACATCCTGCCCACACCCTTGCTGCAGACAACTCACTTATGCAATGGAAGCTTTTATGCACAGGCAATGACCGTTACGTGCCTGCAAAATACATCCGTGCAAGAGACACCAAGGCAGCCTGAGATCCTAATTAATGCTTTACAGTTCTGTTTTTGTTCTGAAGCAAGACTTTTGTGAAAGAGAACACATGACTTCCAGGCCACACCCAAAACCTACCAGAAAAGCTAGATGAGGCCTGCAGGTTACAAGAGAGGGAAAAAAAGACACTGGTGTAGGGACTACACATATCCACCACTAATGCACACAAACTCAGTTGTGGGGGTTGGACAGGATGCATAAATACCTTGGCAAGCGAGGTTTCCTTCTATGATACAGTCTGCTTGTGAGTTGTGTGGATAAATCAGATACACAACTCTAAGCAGCCATCAGATACACAACTCCAGCATCAAGCTGGAGCCTCAAGTGAAATCTGGGAAGTTAAAATCATGCATGTATGATTGCAAAGCACTCGATTGCTCTCAAGGTACCTGCTAGTCCCACAATTCTATAATCTGGATTCCCTATTCTCCACCCTAGACACTCCTGTCTCCCAGATCAAAGTGATGGGAAGGCTGGATAAAGAACACTATGATCCAAACCACCTTTGATTTCAAAAAGCTAAAGCCAGACAAACAAGGTTTTGCAAAACAAGAGTGAATCCTAGTTTTACCCTCATCTTTAACCAGATTTACAGTAGTATTCACACTGGATTTAAAAATTCATCAAGGCAACTCTGGAGCAAGACCACTTGCTATATGGATGCCCTCAAGATATTATAAAAACAACGAGCAGTCCTATGGCATCTTAGAGATTATCAAATTAATTAGGTAATCAGCTTTCATGGGTAAAACCCACTTCAGATGAACTGGAGAGAAAAATTTTATGTATTTATTTGTGCTCCAACTCAACTGATGAAGTTTTACCCACAAAAGCTGATGACATAATAAATTTGATCGTCTCTATGGGGCCATAGGACTGCTAGTTTTTTTTAAAGTTACAGACTAACAGCCATTCCACAGGCTTTTTACCAAGATACTATGACAGTCCAACTGGGATTTGGAGACTACAAAAAATGGCTAACATGGGACTCCATGGAAACTTGTATACCACAATTGGGGGTGCAGGAAGGAACCGCTCAATCCAGCTACATCCATGGTCCAGCATGATTTTAATTAGCTGGATGTCCACTTATGAGTAGGGCCAAATTTCCTGCAGTCCCTTAACATTTGTTTACAGCCATCAGTCCTAGCTCTAAGAGTTCTGCGTTGTTATTTAGGTCTAAATGTACCCCTAACTGTATTCTAAGAGTCCAGTAAGCAGCAATGCTGCTAGACAATACTGACCAAGTCCGACAAATTCCCTGGTTCAGCAGTGGTCAGGTCCCAAGGGTGCTAGACTAGAGAGGTTCAACCTATATAACACTGACCCACCTCCTCCCATACCTTAAGAATCTGTGTGTTGTCCTTCATTTTATGCCAAGGAATTGGAAAGAATTTTCCCTCTATGGCTAGGGCAAGCTCTTTTTGGCAGTAGGGGAAGAATAAAGCAATTCCTCTGTCATCAATCCAAACTAAACCAAAAAAAGTTCAGCCTTTCAACCATACTGAACATTAAACATGTGAATTTGACCTCTTCCCCCTCCTCCACTCCCACACACTCTCCTCTCCCCAGCTTTGCAAGTTTGCACATAACTCCTCTCCTGGTGCACATGTGTAACTGAACAAACCCTTTCCTATTAAGGAAATGGTAAGACAACCAATGGAAGGCATTGAGAGGAAAGAACTCCCAAGACAGACCATGTAATCACCCAGTTCAAATCACATAAGAAAAAATACAGCTACCTTGGGAAAAAAGTTTGAAACTAACTTGAAAACTGTCAAGGAATAGTTCCAGTTTCATGGAAAGAGACACCAGAAATGTTATTTTACAGACGAAAATAATGAACAAATTAACAGATGAAGAATGGGGTTTAGGTTTGTAGTGGAACACTCTTGCCCAAAAGACTAAAGTAACTCAGTGATATAGGATGTCCTAAACAACAAGTCAAGTCATTAATAGCCACAGATGGTGGTTATTTTTTCCAACTATTATATATTTTCATAGAAAGGAGAGAAAATTTCTACTCTCTCATGCCCAAGATAGGAACCCCTACTTTTAAAAGTTTCAGTAATAGCCCATGATTAGCAGCTGTAGCTCAGCAGGTGCCTTGAACTCCAAAATGCCTCAAGATGTTTTGCATCAGCTGGAGAACTTTACACTGCAATTATGGACTGACAAGTGACAGTGTTAAAATATCATCTTACTCAACAGGTCAGCCTGTGTGTGTATTCTGACTATGCAAATTCTCTTTACTGATTCTTCTCACTAAAATATATTTTCATTTTTTTATTCTTGATAGCACTGGTGACCAAACGCAATGGGACTGCAGAAAAGCAACCTAGATATTTGTATTTACTTAATGAGTCTCTTGATTCACAGACTTAAATAAGTAAGTTCTGATTTCAGAATCCACTGTCTGTGATGATGCTCCATTCAGAAGACAGAACAACTCAGTTCTCAAATTCCAGATCACATTTGTGGGATTGCACTAGGGAAGACGCATCACCTCACTTGTAAACGGAGCACACTGGATATGGAGTCAATGTGAATCTCAAGATATTATTATTGGTCATTTTTTCAGAGTACAAACACAGAGCCAGTTGTACTAGGAATTATGGATACTTGGCTGTGAGCAAAAAAATCATGCAAGAGGAACAACTGGATTTATTGCTCTCTCGTGTCTGTCAGTTTTGATTGTTACAGCAAGGCAGCAACACTGCACAAACTCAATACCACTGCCCAAAGCAGTTATACAAAGCAGCTGCAAGGATTGGAGACTTATTCCCACAAATTTCTGTCAACATTCCACTCCCTTTCCCCTATTTCCCAACTCTTCAGTCTTCTAAAATATTTACTTTATCATTTTTAATCCAGGTGTATGAAATGGAATTTACAAAGTTAAATTCTGGTGAGTCACAAACCACTCCAATCCTTAGTCATATTGATGATTATTGTCAGACCAGGCTCTTGAGAGCTGTCTGAGAAGTAGTGCTCCCCTTCTCTGAGAAATAAGGGATGGTGGTAACCTACCCATTTTACAAGCAGCAAGCAAAGCTCTCAAGTGCAGTTGCATTGTCTACCACTACTACATTCCCTGCATCCAGAGGAAGCTTTTGTGTCTTCCAGTGCATTCTAGTCACGATTATAACAGCCTGTATTACCACAGAGGTAGTGGATGGAATTATTGTTTTACTGCCAAAGACAAGCTGGCTTCACAGCATGTTGCCATGTGGGGGAACTAAATATAGAAGGATTTGGGACTCGTTTCCCTTATCCAATATCCATGCCACAAGAATTATGGAAAGAGTCTTTACAATCCACCAAGCAGTGTGTATCCGCATATATATGTTGGCTTGGAGGGGAGAAATTGCCAGTTATCTGATTCTTATTAGGGTTAGAGATGCACATACATATGCTGCCCCCAGATTCATGATTAAAAAGGGATGATAGTTGCCAAAAGAGAGCAAGTAAAACTCTGCCATGTATGACAAGGGGATGGAAATGAGAACGTTTTGACCTAACGTAAAACTCCTAAATCCATATTTAGGCATCTGTGTATAACAGCTGCTTCCCCGGGCACTCACTAATGGATCTAAAAGTGACTATATTACAAAGCAATTTCAAAACCAGCTCGAAAGGGAAGCTGCAGAACTTGGTTTCATGTACAAGTTTGACACCTGTAATCAAGGTTTGAAAAAAGACCTGCCCTGGATGGGCGCTACGTTCCACACCCAAATGACATAGAAAGCCAAGCACTGGGTACCTATAGCCCATTCTATTAGCATCATTTAGCACAGACACTAATTGACAATATTTTCTCCCCCTTTTTCTTTCCCTCAACATCCTCTCTTTTTCGGTACCCTAGACCCCTTAACTCCATTCATCTGAAGACATGGGTTATGCCCATGAAAGCTCATGATACCATCCATATTTTTTGTTAGTCTCTAAGGCACGGGTGGGCAATAATTTTTTGCCCACTTCAAAAATTTCTTAAGTGGCCCCTGGCTGCACCGGAATGGGGTGGGGCCTCAAGCGGAAGGGGTGGGGTTGGGATACTTCTGGGTTCCCCATCCCCAGACCATGATTGATCTGAGGTAGCGGAAGCGCCTTTGCCCATCTGCCCTATCCCTTCCCCCTAGGCGCTGGGAGATTTCCCCACGCTCCCCTGCCCCAGGCCAATCAGGGCCCCAGGGCACAGGAGCATGCGAAGTTTCCTCCACTCTGTCTCCGTCCTGCACAGTGCTTAAAAGCGCAACACAATCCTGGCAGAGCGGGAGGAGGCTTCGCATGCTCCCCCACCCTCAGGCCAATCAGGGTCTGTGGGCAGGGGAGCGTGTGAAGTGTTCTCCCGCCCTGCCAGGACTGTGCGGCACTTCTAAATGCTGCATGCTCCTCTCAGGGTGGGGCCGGGGCAGCAGAAACTTTTGTGAGCTCCTCTGCCCCCAGGCTCTGATTGGCTTGGGAGCGGGGGAGCAGCAGGGCCTCTGTGGGCCAGATCCACCTCCTGGCAGGCCACAGAGGCCCCTTTTGCCCGGCCCGCTCTAAGGCTACGTCTAGACTGCAGCACTTTTCCAGGACACCAAAAGCAATGCTGCATCTAAGAAACGCATCCGCATTTTCGGAAAAATTTCCGAAAAAGTGGACACGTTTTCGCTGTCCCTGTAAACCTCATTTTACGAAGGAGGGATGGCTCAAAAGAGAAGGTTTTTCCGAAATTTGGCGCCGTGTAGGGATGTAATAATGTAGTCAATTAACCAATAAACCAAAGCTTATACATTAATGCTATAGACTACATGCATTCCCCCCTCCCCCACTCACACCTGCCAGTAAATTTTTTAGCAGGCTGGCCAACAGCCCAGCCTCGTGCGGGGTCCAAGACCTAGCCTCACTGTGGCTCTGCATTTAAAGTGTATTAGGAGCCAGGCGGCCAGGCAGCCTGGCTCAGTTCCAGCTCATGCTGGGTCTGGGATAGAATCATAGAGCTGGAAGAAACTTCAGGAGGTCATCAAGTCCAGCCTCCTGCCCAAGGCAAGACCAATCCCAACAGGGGCTGCTGCCATCCTGTGCTATTGCCTCTGTATCAGAGGCAGCAGCACAGGGGCGACAGGCAGCCAGCCCACGAAGGGAGCTGCTTTTTAAACTGGCTCCCCTCACAGACCTGCTCTCACGTGGCAACCCACCTTGCTGCCTCTGATACAGAGGCAGCAGCATCAACTGGCAGGGGACTCCTCAGAAGTGGGCTTCTGGCCCCACCCCTAGGGACTATAGAATAGTTGACTAACCGATAAGAATTCATGGGATTAATCAACTATTAAATTAACCCATATTTAACATCCCTAGTGCCATGTAGACACGCCAAATTTCAGAAAAGCCTCTTTAGAAATTGCGGTTTGCAATTTGCATATCTTTTTCCAACTTTTCTTTGTAGCCTAAGGTGCTGCAGAACTACTCATTGTTATTTAAGCTTTTTCAGTTACCAACTAACACTGCTACCCCTCTGAGTTGTTTTCATAACATTTTGTATTGGTGACCCCATTCACATAAGCAACCCCCTGAGTTGCTTTTACAAGTTACAAATGGAGGAGGAGAGTAATCCAATTTAATGGGGACTCAGGGCTGTCAGCCTCATGGAGCGACAGCTCAAGATGCCCATGTAACCACCATGTGATCCCTTGAGGGTCATGACCCTAGTATGAGAACCCTTGATACAGAAGGTGGTGTAATATTAGTGGTGCCATGCACCCTCACTGCCACTGACAAGTGGGGGAGCCCATCTGCTCGATACCACTGAGGAAGCAAGCAAGCTATCTGGGAACCTAAAGTTAGGGGCACGCGTAGGAAAATTTTGGCCTCGGTCTTTACCATTGGCTTTTATAAGCTTTCCTCCAAAGAACTGAACAAAAATAAGCTGTATTGTTCCCACTGCAGCTTCAGATTCTACCACACGGAGTATACAGTGTGGCAATAATCACAGCCTCAAGCAATCAATATACATTTCAGCCAAGGTTCCTTCCCTAGTCTTTAACTTACATGGAGCATAAGTGAAATGCCTTCAGTGAGTACTTCTTTCATATCATGCCAGCTGGGTAGCACACGGGACAAGTGTCATATGGATACTTCCTGGGAAGGGAGGCCCGCAGATAGTTTTACAGCAGGAAAGTTTGCAGCTTTGACATTAACCCAACCGCAAATTAGCCTTGCTCAGGAGGATCAGACTATATAAAAGGAATCATGCCCCACACTACACGTCTGTTTTAGTAAGGGGATATTTTGAGACAGGCAACATTGTTACCCTAGCCCAGCAGATGGCCTATGTCTCAAGGAGAAATAGGAGACCCCTTACATTACCAGGCTGACCCCTGGACATTAGACTGTCATGAGCTTTACATTCTCTGCAAATGAAGAATTAACATAACCCTCCTTGATGCCAATCCCCAACTACCAGCTAGAGGCCATTTGATAATATGGGAAATTCAAAAGCAAGTGGACCAGACTGGTCCAGTAGCTTAGTTGTAGAGCGCTGTGCAAAAATCACATGGAAGACCAGGATCTGTTTCCTGGTCAATTACTCCCATGCTAGGTGTGCTACAGTGCTAACTCACTAAATCCCTACAGAACGGACAATTCCCTTGAATCACTCAATGGCAATTCCTCAAAAAGATCAGGGAACCACACTGACCCACTCATCCCTCCATGATTCAACATATGGCAGTATGGGACCTCAAACCATTTTTTTTTAAAGCAACAGTTGCAATAAATGACACACAAACAACCTGGGGTATTCTCAGGGCTCTGAGAGCACCACTAGAAAACAGGATTATATTAATTTCTCCCAAGTAAACAGCTAATCAAGGAACAATTTTCCTAATGATGTTCATGGGAGCAGAAAACAGCTTGAATAAATGCAAGTTAATAAGAAAGTGGCTCCCAAGAACTGCAAAATTTCCAACACCACACACCAAAATGTCATGAGAGTCAAGACGAGGGCTCTGGGAGGATGTATTTTTGAGAGCCTTACTCAGCAGCAGCAAGATAAAGGCCAGGAAGCAATCTGACTCATGCTGCATCTTGGCTGGGGAACAGGAGGAAGAGGACCTGTAAATTCTGAACATCAGCAATAAGTGGAACACAAAGATTTTCAGCACAATTTCACTCACTGTGTATTCTGCATGTTTTTTCCCATACCATTTCATCCACTTTCTGAACTCTCTGTCCATCGTCTAGAAGAGGGAGGAAAAACAAAATCACTGATTAGGAATCTCGCGATACCAGTCGTAGGATAGCGAGAGGAGAAGAGGCAACTCTGACAATGCTCATAGGCAGAGCTCGACAATCTATGTAATCTGCTTGCCCATGGCGAGTAGATTACATCCCGGAAGAGCCGGGTTCGGGTGATCTGCGCATGTGCAGAACACCGGACAGCGCGGCTGGTGAGTGGGGCTCACCGCGGCTCGGCAAGCCCTGCTCATAGGCCTGTAAGAGTTCTTTGCCATTAGCACCTGAACTGGACTGCAAAAAAATCATGTAGGCATACTGAAATTCTATTCTTTTAGTTCCTTACTGGGGGCAAAGTCTAACTTATTCTCTGCTCTCCCCTCCAGAGAAGCCTTAAAGACACTTAGAATTGACATTGCTCAGTAGTCTGCCAAGGATGGTGCAACTGTTGCTGTTGTGCTACCTAATCCCAGAGCAAGCAGGAGGCAGTGAACGTAATCCTATGGGAGCCTAGATAGTGAAGAAGAGAGGTAAAGATGGTCTAATTAAGGTGAACAAGAAAGCAGAAATAGGCATGCTTCATCCCACTGCTATTGCAGTTGTCTTGCAACACACAACAGCAGTGGGGGGGGGGGGGGAAGACTGTCACTATCTATGACTCAAGAGACTACAGTTGCATAGGCTGACAAGGCATCTGTAGTTCAAACCCAACTAGTTGGTAGCGGGTTTCCATTGCCAGAGAGGAGAAAGGAGCTGAAAATCCTTCACATCCCAACAGTCTGGAGTGAATGACAAGCAGCACCACTATTCGTTTTCTATAGACTGTGGAAAGTGCTATTCTCTGCTATGGCAGTGAGAGTCAGTTATACTGGGTCATTCTCATTTAAAACCAAAATGGATGTGTACTGGGAAGAGTGAGAAACTCACAATTTAAGACCTACTGTAAATGCAAAATATAGATCCAGGGCTCAGACTGGGAGGAAAGAAATGGTATTCAGGTTTCATCTACCATCTGAAACTCCACTCTCAGACCCAGACCAGCTGGAGATTTCTGATGTTTTGTCAGCTGTGAAACATTTTTGCTGACATATGAATGCCCATTAGGCTTCAGAGTTAACACCAAGGCACTTCACACCACTCAAATACTGTTTCCATTTCCAGCGTCAAAGAAACAGTGAAATGTCAGTAGACATTTTGGAAGTTTCAAAACTACAGACTGGAAATTTAGTTTCCCCTCCCACAATTTAAGTGAAAGCTTAAAAACTGTGTAAAAGTGAATCAACAGCCATTCGTAAGCGCTGGAATATCATGGAATACTTTGTTTACCTGGTAAAGTAATAAAACATTTGACGACAACATCAGGATTAGTACTCTTAACAATTTATATTCTATTCATGCTCTTGTAAAAAAAAAAAAAATTAGTTCTTTACAGCCTGCTTGCCATTTACATGATTGCCCCTTCGCACTGCTAGAGTGGCGTAAACGGGGCTTAATATAAATAAAACTCTGGTTTTTTTAAGTATTTTCTTTCACAAATCAGTGGTTTTTAAACAGTGATTACTACTAAAGAGCCAGGAACCTAGCCTTCCTGCGCTGCTCTAAAATGAGTCAGAACACTCATGCAAGGAGGTGAGGGAGAAAGATTTGGTAAAAGTATTCCAACTCAAAATTTCTGAGGAATTACTATGAAAAGTAAAAACAACTTATTTCCTAGGTCCTTCTATGGCACTCATGATGGCATCAGAGCCTTTTACCTATATCTTCGAAAAGTAAGCTCAAAAGCTATTTGTGCATTCTTTAAGAAGCTAAAGTATGTGTGTGAAACAAACCAAAGTCCATTAGTTTGGACAAGTTAAGGTGTGAAGCTCTGTGCAACTTACTGGAGGAAGTACAGAATTCTTCCTGCAACTTGACCAACTTTTATTGTTTGCTTGCAACTCATTTGGATTCCATGTTTCCCTTGGAGTTGCTGAACTTTGCATGTCCCCATAGACAGAATTAATGGAAGTGTAAAGAAAACTGCTTACCTAAGTACAAGGGCCGTATTATGAAATTTTGTTGTATGTACTTCTTTGAGTGCATACCGAGCACTGCTATTTCATAGGCCTCAATAACTCCGCAGCTAACATTTTTAATATCTAAACTCAATGGCTTAAGAGTTGGGGCTGCTACGGGGCACTCTTAGCATGATCTGTATTGCAAAACTTTTTTTAAAAAAAATTAGGCATTCTGGTTGTTCTCTCCCAATGCTCTGACTTTTCCCAACCCCTTCCCTAGAGGTGTTCAACCTTACACAGCACTAGCCTCTGTGACATAGTCCTTTCAAAGTCCCATTCCAAACAGCAGATACCAATTAGGGTCGTGAAATCCATAGCTTAGGCAGTACGGTGTCTAGGTTCAACATGCATCTTCCCTTTTGACTTTTGTTCCCTTTTTATAAGCTTCCTATCACCAGTTACACAGCCTCACTCTGCCTGGTTTTCTTTCAGGCCTCAACTAAGCTCTCTTCAGAGACCAGTTAATGGATGTTTCTGATCACTCAGAGAGCATGGCCTGTAAGGAACAGGAAGCACTTAATCCTCATCATTTTTATCACTGCTGTGTTTCCATCCTTACTGACTTAAGGAGCCAGAGTGTCTAGGATTCACACTCAGGTTTCCTGCTTTCTAATGCATAACAATTACCCGCAAGACATAAGGCACTGAGCCAGCCCTGGAATCAAACACCTACAATCTCATGTTCCTTGAGATTTAACTCACCTCAGCGTATTTGGCTGGAATATCAGCTTTCTCCACACCATAGTGATGTCTGCAGTTTGTGGCAGCAGCAACTTGAAGCACCACCTGACCCACACCTGAAAGTAGAGGTGCACACAGTTATAATAAAAAACTCCCCCATACACAGGAAACTGCTTCTAAAACCAAGGCCAAGATGTAAGCAAGAGGGATTCCTAGCTGTGCAGCATGGTTCCCATGTCTCTCTGCACAACATCTGTGTAATCCACACTTTTTGGGCAGTGAATAAATTCTCTCACGTTTTGTCTTGCCTATTCATGCTAAGCTCTTTGGGCATTCTATAAGAATGCACAGTACCTAGCACAATAGGCACTCCCAGAATATAAATATTATGGCACATTGAAGTGGGAACTGGTTTTTGTAATGTAAATTGTCATACATTTAACAAAGTCAATACCAGAGCCTGTTTATCATTAAAAAGGCTTGGAAAGGAAATATGGATGCATTTTGTTCCCACCAGAAAACCAAACAGCAGCTAAATTAATTTTGCAATTTAAATCTGTCGATATAATGGAGAGAGCTATAACAAAACACTTATAGCTCATTTTCATCATGATGAAAAATGCACATAGAATTCTCAGCACATGGAAAAAGACAAGAGCATAGTTTCCTAGTACAATAAAAAAAGATAACGTTCAATAGGTAGAGTAATTTCAGAAGCAACTGCTACACTGCCAGACTAAACATTACTTAAAAATGTATGAACTGTCCATCACTCAGTCCAAATTAGTCTGCAGTAAAGACTTCTCCAGCAGTAATTAGCTGCCATTCCCACACCTTACATCTCTTTGGCTTATGCGAAAAAAGAAAAATCACAACTAAACTTCTGTTTGCATACATGACCCAGATTTACAAGGTAAATCTTTCCAAACTGTGTCTACATATTTCTTATTGCAATTGATTACAACTGCGGATCAAATCATTTCTAGATTCATTCTAATACAAAGTTTTACACCATTTGTACTGGACTAATGTAAAATGCATTGTCTCACTAATGCACTTCTCATAGAATCATTCTACAGGGAACAGAAGTGTTCAAGCCACACAGAGAGCACATTTACACAGAAAGCACATTGTCGTTTTCCATTTCATCAACTGACTGCAGGAAATAGCACTAATAATTGAGGAGGTGGCGCTCTTGCCATTAAATCAATACCCATTTGATGTAATGGGGCACCACGAGGCTGACAGTCCTATGTAATAAATGTCTGTATTATGGTAGCACCAAGAGCCGCCCCCCCCCCATTTTGTTAAATACGGTATACGCTAGTGACATGAGGAGGAGGTTTAAGACGCCACATGCCCCCCTCTGTAGTGGGCAGGAGGGGCAAGGGGCAAGAGCCTCCGGGCACACCAGGGGCCTGCGGGAAACCCTGGTGTCTGCAGCAGGAGCCACAGGGACGAGTGGAGAAACACGGCTCCACTTGTTGGCTGCCAGCACATCACTTGGGGAAGGGGAAAGCCAGTACTCACCAGTGGGAAGCAGAGCAACACAGCCAGCAGCTGGGAAGCAAAGCCACATCACTTCGCTTCCCCCTGCAGGTGGGTGCACAAAACGGGGGCCTTGCTAGGAGTGCCCAAAGAAGTGTTAGAAGAAATTACTGCCCTTCTCTCTTCAGGGACCACTTGTGGTTAAAAAGATGCCACTTTTTTGCAACAGTTGTTCTAATTCCAAGTTGCATAAATATGGCCACGTCTAGACTACAGAGATCAACTCTGCAGCGATTGGTCTGGCATTCGATTTAGCGGGTCTAGTAAAGACCCACTAAATTGAACACTGATGGCACCCTCGGAGATGCCAGAACTACTACTCCTCACGAGGAGTAAGGGACATCGATGGAACTGTTTCTTTTGTTGACCTCCTGCTGGGAGGACAGCACCAAAACTCGACTTAAGATATATCAACTCCAGCTCTTTTTATGTAGCTGGAATTACATACCTTAAGCCGATCTTCAGCTGTAGTGTAGACCTGGCCTAAGTTCTGCCTTCCTAAAATTCCATTTGCAGGGTCAACTGCACATGGTACTGACGACTTCTAGTCTTAAATGGTTGGACATAGTACGTGATAAAAAAATGACTGCAACATTTCACCATTGGTTGTTACACTCCAGGCAGATGAATGATTCCTATACACAAAGGTGACGAAAAGGCACTAAAGTTGTTGAATACTGTGCAATTGCTATAATGGTACTCTAATTTACACTGTACACTACACTGCATTGACTATAATACTATGGAAATTTAGTCTCAATTCTACCATCGACATGCAAACTTCCACGGGTGTAGGGAAGAGCTGTGAAGGAAGGAGAAATCACAATCCTTGATTTCAATATCAACCAACTGAAAACCAATGCACATAAAATTAACCACAGCATAAAGGCTGAGGCTATTGAATGCTAAACTATTATTTTCAGATCCTTGTAAAAGTTCCTATTTTTCATAGGCTTTGTCTTAGCCCAATATTAATGTTTGGGGATCTTTGGTGATAAATTTCTGGTTTTGGTCATGTTAGACACCAAGGAAAACAAAAGTTTTACTCAAAAGTACCAATCAGATCACACTCTCCCATCTTGTTAAGCAAACAGCAGGACTGTGTGACTTCCAGATATGATCGCTTATGACCTTAGTGAACAAATAAACACAATAATTGTGGTGAAGCAGTTATTTCAGTACAGCAAAGCTCTATAACTGACCAAAGAGTATTTTAGAACAATCTCATATTGTACTTAACTAGCCATATAAAATATAGTTACCAGGACCTGAGGGGGGCAAGATTTTAAATCAATCCTGTCCCATGACTGACCTGCTTTAACAACCTTAACTTAAAATTTCATTTAGTAGATATAAATATGGAAGCTGTTAGTAATTCTGCTGTTTTTCCACTGGGCAGAATCCCCTTCCCTTTAGTAAGATAAGGGATGATTGTTGAGAAAGCAACGGGGGAGACACACACACACACACACACTTTCAACCCAAGACTATTCTACATTAAAAGGAGGAATTCTCATTGCTCCTTTCCTGCTGGAAATGAGATTTGAGCAACACACACAAGACCACCACCTTATTCAACTTATCACTTTCACATGTGTGTTTGAGTCACATCTGGTTGCATCACTGATCAAGATTTTTACTTTTGTTAAAACTGCTAACTTTAGCATAGATGGAGCTATGGAAGTGAGAGCTGGATTTAATATGGCCTCACAATAAAATATAAAACATTTATTGCTGATGATTGGGTCAGACAGAGAAAAGAACCTACTTGCCTTTCAGGCAATATATGGCATTTGCACATCTGACACGAGGGGAAAAAAGTATGATCCCATGAAATGAACAAACTGAGTCCAGAAACCAGTTTGGATATGGACACTGGTAATGGGACTTTTACACAGCCATTTCTGATGCCAACCATATTTTAAAATGAGTACATTTCTGTATGGTGTGAAAAATGGAGTATTCTTAAATTAAGTTTCCTGATGAATTAATCCTTTCTTCACAACATTATGGGGAGGTAACATATTGGGTGCCACATCCCACTGCCAACACAGGAAGGAAAGCATTGATCTGTCAGGAGTGCACAGCAAGATACACATTCTGTGGAGATGGGTTACTTTCCAAATATAAAGTTACTGATTTTTTTATTTTTTTTTTTAATTTGGAGGAAAAAGCCTGGGCAGGGACAGAAAAGGAAAAACAAAGCAATTTGTCACTTACCACTGCCCAAGTCAACAAACAAGTCATCCTCAGTCATTTTAATCTCATCAATCATTTGGGCCACTAAATCAAATGAAGTCTCTCCATACACCTCTGGGGAAAAGGGCTCATAGTTGTTGAGTTTCTCTGGGTCAGTCACCGAGTGGTTATATACTTGCTGCAAGATGTGACGGAGGAGCCCATTGGAGGGACGAGTGTTCAGTTTCATGGGCTGGGTGGTTCCTTTCCACTAAGAGTGGGGAGCAGGGAGAGAATGTAAAAATAAATCAATCATGACATACGTGTATTTGTGGGGGGAAGGGAAACTGGCACAAAGATAATCCTCTTTCCTCCATCTCCCCTCTTGCATGAGTAAAACTGATCTAACAGTTCTTCCATAAGCAGTAGCAAGACATGCTACAGAATTTCTGCAGCAATGCAGCTTGGGGAAGCTGGTTTGTTTTACTGTCTGTGTGTGTCACCTCACACAATATTTTCTAAGACTGCATACCAACTACACTAGGGAAAAGCATCTTGGCTGCAGCACCGGGGCGGGGCTGAAAGACAACAGCCCCTGATGGGCTGGGGTACCTGGGTGAGGGAGCAGAGAACCGGCCTTTGGTGAGCAAAGGGGGGCTGGAGGGGAGAAAACATGCCCCAGCCCACAGTCTCCTACACACACATCCCCAAGGCCCTGTGCCAGGAAAGTCTGCTAGGAGAAGCTATTGATGTTTCTGGACTTCCTCTTATCTTCCCTCTTTGGATTTTATACATGTCTGTAAGCTTTGTTTCTGGGCAGCTTTTCATTTCCTTTTCCTGTCTAGATTCTCACTTCAGTAAATGCCAAAGAATTCCAACTTTTAAGCTATTAACAAACATGATTAAAGTGGCTAGTATCTATACCAGGCAAACACCACACAGATCTGAAGGTGCCAAAGTAGTGCAAAGTCTGGGAGATGTTCTAAACTACTAGCCATATCTTCCTGAAGTGTATATTGAATGCTCCCATAAAATAAGCATGTGTCTGATGGGACTTTTTGAAGTATTTTGACCTATAATTGTGGTTTTTATAGAATACGATATATTATTAAATTGGATAAGCGTTAAGTATGGTGACAGATATTACTGAAAGAAGTGTCATGTAAATTCCAGAAATTAAGTCTTAATATTAGATTATACTTGCTATGTTGTATTACCCCCTCCCAAACCAGCCTTAAACTTGGGGCAAGAATTCCAAAAATATTACGTATAATTAGACATGTATTAAATTAGCTTTCATTCCAGTTCTTCCTTCACATCTTTTCACACAGAACAGCTCTAAAATATAGCTTTATGAATGGTAAGAAAATTCTTAATCTATGGATCATCGCCACAATACACAACAGGGCTCAGATAGAACCTTTAAGCCTCAATCCCTCCACGCACGTTAAAAAAAACAAACCCCAAAAAACACGTATTAAATCCTTGTGAAATTTCTGACAAAAAAAAAGCTAGATATGGTGAGTGCATAGGAACCCTTTTTCAAAGGTAACACAGCTATTTCAAATGTCAAAGCAAGAATGGTAAGTGCACATTAGGGACTATGAGTGTGTAAATCTGCATTTTAGAAAAATTAAGCCTTTCTTTATATAAAGATATAAATTCACTCTAAAGCTAAATTCTCAAGTGCTAAGTTTTCGCCCAGAAAGCAAGGTTTAACAGATGATTTATTAACTCCTGAATGAATGAAAATGTTGTAATGGCAGTGCCACCGTTTAAGCAAACACACACAACTTAGAGCTTTGGATGTCATTTTTGGTACATGAATTTGAAACCACTAGCTTGAATAAAGCCAGCTAGATAGGAATCATGGCCTAACAAAGGTAAATACATACCAACTGATGAATGCTATCAATGGCTCGGTTGTATTTGTCACAAAGCCTCTGCATGCTTTCAAAGCTGTGAAAGGAGAAAAGCAAAATTTGCTAGTAAGTTAACAGTCTAAAGCAGTCTCTCAAACTGTGCTCTGCGGAGCCCCAGGGCTCCGCGACATCTCCAGGGGCTCCGCGAGGTTGACAAACTGGAAATATCGATAGGTACAACACATACAATTAGTGGACTGCTGGGGCTCTGCATAAATTTTTACGCGTGTAAAGGAGCCAAAAAAATTTGAGAACCGCTGGTCTAAAGAGACTCTTGAAATACTCAGGTATTTTCATTAAAAGTACCATTGCCAAGGTTGGTAGGCACAACATATGAACTACATTTAAATGTATATATTGTAGATGTAATTCGGGGGGGGGGGGGAATATTCTGTAAGCAATTTTACATTTTTTATAAAGTTTGCTTAAATAAGAGAACAATTCATGAGAAATTTTAAACATTATATCTATGTGATGGAAGAGGAGATCTTTTAAGGAAACTGATTTCAAACATTCGGCATCCAAAGGCTTATTGTAATGAATGGGGAAAAATAAGTTATGGAGATACCCTGACACTATCTTACTTTTTCCTTTTTGACCAATCTGGAATTCAAGCTGGACAGTCTCATGGACACTCATCTTAATTTTTTGTTTGCATGTAGGGAAATGGAAGGAACCTATTACACTTGTCATGTGTTCTGCTTTGTTCCTTCCCATGTCCACCTATAAAGATAGTCAGACACTTATCCAGAGGTCGTTTCTATTCTGTTCTAACATGCAGTGTGCCATGTAACAAAACTTTCAAAATACAAACTTCATCCGCCAGAGTCCTGTTTTAGCAGAGAAGCATACTGCTTGTTCTGGGGTTAGCTGGGTTCACAGGTTAGCCAGGCCCCTTAACGGCAGAAACTAAGAGGATTACACAATCATTTCAGATCAAGGAGGGAAGAATTCCTGCCAGTTCCACTGTCAATACAAAAGTACATTCCACACACAGCAGCAAAGGTCATTCCACAGAGTAACTGGAGTAACATGCCCCACAGCTACCCCAAGACAGGAAGGGAGGAGGGAAGTTAACCTCTTATGAACTTGACTTCATTACCACAACTAGCTAAGACTCCTTATTTGAAAACACTGTTGCTTTGAACACACTTTGGGCTGCAAATTGACAGGTTTTAATTCCATGGTAATAAAAAACACATGAAACTGAAAAGCATTTTTTTTAAATGCATGCATATTTACATTTCCGTGCCTATTCTCTGCATTTGTCAGCACTGCAGCCAATGTTCTAGGATAAACTTTTGAAATAATTTTTCCCCCTCCCCCAAGAAAAATAAAATGGATTAAACCATTACTAGAATGACAGGTTTATGGCTTCTTTGAACAGTTTCAGAGAAATAAGCGAAGTGAGGACAAATGGTTTCTTCTCTTATTCAGTATCACTGCTGACAATCAGTGATGCTGTGTGGTTACATGACCCACCAGCACTACACAATTATTGTTTATTACAACATCAGCATATAAACTATAGAGCTGATAAGAAGTATTGAACACTTACTACTCCCCACTGAATTCACTGGGTGGCTGATGGGGCTAATTGGACGAGACCATATAAAATGAAAGTAATAGAGTAGAAGCACTGCTCTTTGATGCTAAGTAACAAAAGCCATCCAAGTGCTCAAATCACTGAACTATGTCCTAATTCAGTATTAATGTCACCTGTCTCAATGCTATTCAGGAGACATGATCCATTTGTGGACATCAGTGAACTTAGATCTTTTCCCTTAAGAAAAATTTCATGGACTTTCATAAACCACAACTTGGCTGCAGACAAATGTCATCTCTATTTCCATTCTCAGTGCAGTCAAATTGAGCCAAAAATATAGAATCTCTCAACTGTCTCCAAACCAATTTATTACAAACAAAAGAATTCCATAGGGTCAGATTTTGACCCTTCCCATCTCTACTCACAGAGCAGACTGAAACATGTACTAGGCGTTTTCACATAGCTCTGTGAATCAGGCACTACTCCTGCTTCTCCAGAGAAAAAGCTGTAGGAATGGTTTGAGTTGAAACTGTTTTTATAGTCACCACTCGTATTTGATTGTCAACAGGAGAGGAGTGGGGAAGTTAACTTCTCACAAACATGAAGAGAAAAATCAGTGATGCCATGGGCAGCTCTGGCATAGTGTTTTCCAACAAGAATTCTTAGTTACTACAAAAGCAGAAACTTCAGTGCCAATCAGATTCCTAACACTGGCTCTAGCCCAACAGCACAGATACTGATCATTGTTTCAGGATGAATAATTCCAACGCACCCCAGCTCAGCTTTCTGCTATGTGAAGTTTCCAATTATGTCCGTAAGCCCAACAGCCGTTGCCAATACTCCTGTTACACATTTCCTACCAAAATAACTTTGTAAAGCCTGAAGCCAGTTTTAAAAGAAAACTGCAGCTCAGTATGTAGTTTCTAAGAATAACTAATTACAGACCAATTCACAACAAGCCTTTTATGCCTGCCCTTCTGGGGAAGGGGAGGGTTCCTCTCACCTTTTTGTATCATAGTCAATTAAAACGTAATTTTCCATAGCAAGCTTGAGATCTGGGATTTCTTCACAGACCCACCTGCAAAAATGAGACAAGAATCAGAATGCAACAGACACCCAAATCTTTTAGATGAGTATTTAACAAGGGCAGTTTTTATTTTTTTTACCAAAGCAGCAGTCTGCCTCAATTCTAGACTGATTTTCTGATAAATTAAAGACAGTGCTACAAAAAGCACAAAAAGGCTTAAATATTGTAAAAAGTGAGGTAGGCATCACATAATGCTATCTATGGAGCTCAAAGAGTTCTTATTAAATACAAGAGTGATTATGAAGTAAAGTGCCCATTACCATTGGCAGTACTATAAAGCTCTTGAAGAGGCATGAATTCAAATCTGAATTCACAATGAAGTGACAAATATACTTAGTTGGAGTAAAAATAAAAGCTGCAGCTTGTGCTAATTTTGGAAATGTGAAGCACAAGAACAATCTTTCTGAAATGCATTTCTTTTTTAATAAGTTGCTATGAATGACCACTTCCTTTGACAAAGCTATTTGTTTTGACACATGTAGATGCAAGTCATCCCCTGCAACCTGATGTTTGAAAACATCCTCCGCATACATTAAGCTTCCAAACCACTGGTGTTGGAGGGTGCTTTCTTCTTCTACCAGTATAGCGTTCACTTGTACACCTCCCTGGTCTGGCACCCTTGGGACCTGACTGGCCCCAAACAAGTGAGTTTGCCGGAACAGGGGAGGTCAGTCCTGGGCTCTTCCGTCCATCCCCAGCCTGGACTCAATCTGGCCAGTGTGCTGCCTCTGCTCTGGCCAGGCTCCCTGTCTCAAGCCACTGGCCCTGCAGGCTGCCAGACTGGCTGAGCTCACAGTCGCAGGCAAGCTATGTGACTGGGGCTCTCTGGTCTGGATAGCAAGTCACTGGAGTCACAAAGTCTTTGTAAAGGGCTTTCCCTTCTAGTAATCAAATTGAGTGGAACCCAAGTATGGACCAAAATAAAGTGCTCTGTTTAATACTATCAGGAATAGGGATGTAAGCAGTTTCAAGTGACTCAACTAGTTGCTTTCTCCCCCACCTTGCTGCCTCTATCAGAGAGAGGCAGCAAGGGGGAAAGAGGGGAAGCTGGCTTAAAAGCCAGTTCCCCTCAGTACCATCTCTGCGAGGGGACAGAGGAGCCGATTTCTGGCTCATGCTCAGTTCCAGACACTGCGCCTCTGCTTCTTAAACGTATTAAGAGCCACATTTAAAAGGCAGAGCCGCAGAAGGGTTAGCTCCCGGGGCTAACCGCATTGTGGCTCTGCAGTCTCATCCTTTTATCGACTAAACAACCAACACAACTTATCCTGCTCACAAAGGTGAGGTTTTTATGCCAAAAAGGAAAACTCTTCTGCCAGCAGAGTCTTCTCCACATGCCCTACTGTGGTAGATATAGACATACCCCATGTTAATAGATTTACTGAGAAAAATTCCAAGCTCTTCTCCCCCTCCCCCTCCCCCATTTCTGTGTTGACTTTGCAATGGAATTAATAGTTGCAAAAACACACAACAAAAAAGAATAATATTTTAGACAAAGTTAGAAGACATGACTGCATGGATATAGGAAGCAAAACTGTTGATTTAAAAAGTATCCTTTCTGTAAAATCAGTTCTCACTTTACTATGCTAAAAGGTGATCTGATTTTATTTTCATAGGCTAAAATTGTACAAAATGTTCCACACAACCAAGAGGCGAGAGAAACATTTAGTATCCAAAATGACTTAAAAATGTTACGCCACTAATGCTCCTCACTGCTCTTTAGACTCTTTAGTGCCTTAAAGAAAGGCATAATGGTATTTGTGAACTACATGTCTTTATTCTTCTAATGAAAACTTAAAAACCTCACTTTTTGATCTCTACAATCTTTTTTCCCCTTAAACTAGGCCAGTGTGCAGCAAACAACCATTCATATCACAACTTTTCAAGCCAGTGGTCAGCTCTATATCCCCTCCCCTCACACCCCCACAGGACAGCTTACTAGTATAAGCTACATGTATAAGCACTGTGGTTAATTTGGTACACAGATAAGACTTTTGATAGTTACAAAAGTATTTTAAGACCCTGAATTCACTACAAAAATCCCCATATTTTAATAAGTCTGAGACACATGATTTCCTGACTGTTCCAGCACTGACTCTTCTTGCCATTAGCTGGTGTCTCAGACTCTCATGACTCATAGACTTTAAGGTCAGAAGGGACCATTTTGATCATCTAGTCTGACCCCCTGCACAATGCAGGCCACAATCTCACCCACCCACTCCTAGAATAATCCTCTCACCTGTGTCTCAGATACTGAAGTCCTTGAAATGATGGTTCAAAGACCCCAAGATGCAGAGAATCCTCCCGCTAGTGACCCGTGCCCCATGCTACAGAGGAAGGCGAAAAACCTCCAGGGCCTCTGCCAATCTACCCTGGAGGAAAATTCCTTCCCGACCTCAAATATCCCGACCCCAAATATGGCATGTGGGCAAGACTCACCAACCAGACACCCAGGAAAAAGTTCTCCATAGTAACTCC
>JANRFK010006656.1:11395280-11408460 GCA_030068395.1 Apalone spinifera | reverse complement strand
AACTGGACACAGTACTCCAGGTGTGGCCTCACCAGAGCCGAATAAAGGGGAATGTCAATATAGGGAGGCCTAGTACTTATGACTCTACAACTCGGGCAACCAGTTTCAGCAGCATCTCAGTTAAACCTACTCAGTGCAAATCTAACTGACATGCTGCTCAACACAGATGTCAGAGACCTTACTAGTGTCACTACCACTGAACTGCTGTTTTTAGACAAGGCCTTTGTGTCTCTCTGCTGGCAGAAGAGTTTTCCTTTTTGGCATAAAAACCTCACCTTTGTGAGCAGGATAAGTTGTGTTGGTTGTTTAGTTGATAAAGGATGAAACTGCAGAGCCACAATGCGGTTAGCCCCGGGAGCTAACCCTTCTGCGGCTCTGCCTTTTAAATGTGGCTCTTAATACGTTTAAGAACCAGAGGCGCAATGTCTGCAACACACCTGCAACTTACCACAGATAGAGGCTGCTCTGGAATGGCAGGAGCAGCCCCTGTCCACGGTGGATCCCACAGAGCTGGACCAGCTCCCTGCCTGCAGATGGGGAGCTGCTCCAGTTCCCACCAGTTAACCAAAACCAGTAAGCATCACCCGTTAAAGATGATGCTTACCATTTAATGTATTAACCTCTCACATGCCTAAAAGACCGTGTAAGGTTGCTAACTTGTCCATTAAGCAAAGTTGTGTGACAAGTAAGCTTGAAAACAATTTTTAAATATGACTAATGTATTTTCACTCTCTATTGTGGATAAACAACAAACCTAGTTGTATTAAGGACTTACCCAGAAAGTTTTTCCCAATGCTGCCAAAACCACAGTGAGTATGAATTATTGCTATGTCACTGCTATGCATGGCTGTAACGGTGCCTGAAAATGTTCAGCCCTCAGCCTTCTTGCAATAGTATTTCAGGCACAGCCTCCCACTGATGCAGTTCCACTAGCAGTAGGAATGCTCATGCAGGCATCGCTCCCAAGCATTTCAGTGCCAGTGGCGCTGCACAGTTTTAGCAACAGTGCAATATTTTAAAGGAAAAAAGTCAACAGTGTAAGTTTAAATTGGGCCAGAATCCAAGAGACAGTAGATGATGAAGTTTTGTTTGCTAAGCTCCTAGTCTTATCCTTCCAAAGACTAAATTTTAAAATCCTCATTATTTTAAAAAAAAAAAAAAAATCCACCCTACAATGTATTAGAGAGGTAAAAATGTGTTTAACCATGTAACCACTGACAATTTCAGTTGGCTCCCACATACCCTCCCTGCACGTGGGGAGGGGGAAGCAGGCAGCTCCTTGAGAGCCAGTGCATGTGGGGAGCCGGCTTTTAAGCCAGTGCCTGCACGTACCAGTTGCCACCTGCCCTCCTCACACTGTGCTTCTGATACAGAGGTAGAAGCACAGGGAGGCAGGTGGCTCTTCAGAACCCAGTGCACGCCTGGAGCTGGCTTTTAACCTGGTTCCCCATACATACCAGGAGCCCACCAGGTCAGCTGGTGAGTCCAGACTCATCAGGTAACCGTGTATACAAGGGGTGGACAAAAAATTTTAAATGGGGGCCACTTCACAAATTTCTGAAATGGCCACAGGCTGCCTTGGAAGGGGCAGGGCTCCCTGTCCCCAGGCCTTGATTGGCCTGGGGGTGGAGGAGTGGCAGGGCAGCAGTGGGCACAGAGTAATACCTACATGGAAGTAAAAGTTCTGTCCAGCTCTGCATTGAACACTTACCGAATTGTCTCAATGATTTCATGAGCAGCATCATGGTGTTTGTCCTGAAATTAAAAGAGAGGGGGTTTGAGAGAGAAAAGAAGCAGTTTCAGACATTTGGAGAACACCATTCATGTCAAAGATTACGACTCAACCTTTTAAAGAAGATTAGGATTTACACATAGGCAAGAGTCCTTAATTGCCGCCCAATCCAGTTAACATGTTCAAAATGTACATGTCTTACGAGACAACAAAGCTTTACACGCTTAAAAAAGTATGTTTCCTTGAGTTTCCACAGACCACTAAAAGGTGGTTTTTTGTTTTTGTTTTTTAAACACAAACTGCCCTTTCACTTAAGTCACTTGCACTTCTTGAAAAAAATAAACTTTGCAGTCAGTACCCTCAGGGATTATTGGTGTGAAGTGAGTGTTTGAATACAAGCTACATTACAAACAGCTGATTTCATCTACTTAGCATCTGGCACATGTTTATATCTCTGCATGTAGAATAGGATTGTAGATCAGCAAATGAATTAGAAATAAAATAAAACAAACCATCAGCTAAGCAATAAGAACATTGGTGATTAAAAACTGGCAACGCAAAACATCAGGTACTGCAGGTCTTTCTACCTCTATAAAACCATTGAAATTGTCCATTACATTACACTCCCATGCAGAAGATCATGTGGCAGACAGCTTTTACTAGTATGTGTTTAGAACACATTACTCAGGTAAAGTCAAAAGTGAGTTCTGCAGGTCTCATCCCAAATGAGTGCCATTAAAATAACTTCTGCTTATGCCACGTCAGAAAAGTCTATTTTAGGAAAAGTAGGGGGGTTTCTAACCATTTTACTGTATCCATCCTGCAAAGCCCAGAGACATAATCACCAGGGATCTGTCTAGACTACATGCTTCTGCTGACAGACACATGTAATTTAGACTACCCGACAGTCAATGAAGCGGAGATTTAAACATGGCCGCTGCACATTTTTATTTTAATGAAGCGAGGGATATTTAAATTCCCGCTTCACTGACTGTCGGGGTATGTCTAGACTACATACCTCTGTCGGCAGAGGCATGCAGTCTAGACATACCCCAGGAGTGCAACAGTGAAGGGCTAACAAAAAGACAGAGAAACTGCTAAAAATAAAGTACCATGACCTTTAGTTTTAAAAAAGGACTTTCCAAAACAAAAATCAAATAAAGAGCCTCCAAGGTCTGAGTTTACCATGCTGGGCCTCAGGCAGGGTAATTTTTGAAGGGCCTGTAGGTAGGAAAGTCCACATTTGAGGAAAAGAGGAAACATTTAAATGCGGAAGATTTAAAAGAAAGAAAGGGGATGTTTGAAATTTTTAAAAAATTGTGTAAGGGCAGAATGCAGGCAAAGCAATCAAAGATGTAGATCAGAATGCATTTGTGAGGCAGCAGTCACTTATACAGTACAGGTTGAACATCTCTAGTTCAGCATCCTTGGGACCAATGCAGAAACCGAGAATTTCCCAAACCATGGGAGGTCAATATGGTCTAGCAGCATTACCAATACTCCCACTGTTTAGTGGGCACTTAGAAGACATTTAGAGGTAAATTAGACCTAAGCTAAGAGCCCAGAACACAGAGCCAGGATTGGTGGCTGTAAAAAAAACCACTTTATGGGGCCACGGGAAAGGTGGCCACACCCATGGTAAGAGGACATCTGGCTAATAAAAATCATGCCAGACAGATGTTGCATCAGAGTGTGCAGGACTAGAGGGTTCAACTTGTACATATATTTAGTCCTGCATGTGTGTATATACAGGCTACACTTGTACAAGCTTATAGACGTTTGCTGACTGCTGAATTCCCACAGCCAAACTTGGGTATTCATAGGTTTCCTACTATACATACCCAGTTTGAAGTTCAGCTTTATAACATCAAGTCTTACTTTTAAAAAGCAATTTCAGAATGGGGCAAAGGACAACAAAACCCCATACCATGCAGCCTGCACGCTGACAGGAAATATGTTAATGAGATATTGCCTGTCACAGGAATCTCAGGAGACAATGAAAGTAGCAAACATCTATTAACCTACTGCAAGGGTCTGCAACCTATGATTCAGTGTAGACTAAATATGGCTCTTGTCATTCCCAAAATGCATGCAATTTTTTAAATTCAAATGAAAAATGAATTTAAAATTTTAAAAACATGTAATTACTCATGTTGCTTGGATGCATGCATGAACCTGAATTTGACCAGTTGTGATGTAAACGTCAAAGAAATGTGCAAAAAGATACAGCGGCCAAAGTCCCATTAAATAAAATCGGTGAGTACACTGTTTCATTTATGCTATCGATAACTGACATGATTAAAAATAATATTAAAATGTATATTTTCAGTCACCGGGCTCTTTGTTGACCACTTGTTCTGAATTTTGATGTAGTTTTACCTACTGAATCAAGTACAGGTATGACAAGAGACTGCACTGTCTAGACCGCCAGAAAGGGATTTTATTTTTTAGGATGCCAGAACTTCAGACTATAACCATGAAGACTCAAGCTGTCTGGGATCAGTAGTCTTAGATTCAAGACTTACAAGTTTACAGCCATATTATGCTGACAAGAGAGTGCTCTCCTCTCAACCTAATAAAACCAGTTCATGTCAATGGCAGAGCACATGAGTGCTTATGCTAGCAAAACTTCTCTCTCTCTCAAGGGTGTGGTTTTTTCACATCCTTAAACAAAAGTTTTGCTGACTTGAGTGTGAGTGTAGACATGGCCCCAGATGTTAAAATCCTTGACCTTTCCAGGAATAGCAGCCACAAAATACCCAAGGAAGGAAAAAATTAAGGAAACTAGAAACCAAGTAATAAGATAACCAGAGAAGTTTAACACTAACCACCATGTGATCCTCCTTGTACGTTCCATAATATGCCAAAGCTCCACACACAAAAATGCTCCTAGCACACAATTGATTCAAGCTTGCTCTAAGCAATTCTACCCATCATGTCATCTGCCATTGTATAGGTTGGACACCTCTGATCCAGCACTTGAGTGTCCCAGATGAAGGATTCTGACCTCCCATGGTCTGGCATTTATGCTCCCCCTCCCCGCCCCCACCAAGATCAGCTCTGCTTCTGGCCTGCCATCCCAGCCAGCTCCCCACTTGCCACCAGCCCTGCCATAGCAGCCCGCGGTCCCACCACCAGTGCTCCCGGCCCCACCAGCCATACTGCGGCAACACTAGCCCCGCCAGCCCATGGTCCCCACTGTAGCAGACCACTGCTCAGCCACCAGGGCTCCCGGCCCCACCAGCCCTTCCACAGCAGCACTGTGTAAGGCCACCTGACAGCCTTACCATGGCAGCTCACAGTCCTGACACCAGGGCTTCTGGCCCCACAACAGCAGACGACTATCATGCTGCCAGGGCTCCCGGCCCAGCCATGCAGATCGCTAACTCACTGGAGCTTGCTGACATTCCAGCCACCGTGCCGCTGGCTCAGACGAACTCCCAGACACTGGCCCCCTGACTAGGTTCCCAGTGCCCATAAGGCTCCTGCTTCTGGCTCTCTATCAGGACTCACCGGTCCAGCAAAATCCAGACTATGGATGTTGCTGGACCAGAGTGTCCCAGTTGTGAGAGGTTCAACTTGTATCCCTCTCAACTGGTGGAAATCAATGGTGTAACAGCCCCAACAATTCAAGCAAGTACATGCATGCACCAGAGAACTCACATGTGGGGCAAAAACAGTACACAATCAATGTAGCATTTTTTTTTCCATTCTGCTTCAATGGCACTGAAATTCAAAACCAAAGTTAGTTCTGATCACATTCCTTGGTATTCCAAAGGGCTAGGATGAACTAACTATGTTTATCAACTCCAAACAAAAACTTCTGATTCAAGGAGAAAGCCACCAAGAAGAATGGGAAGGTAATCATCTTCCTTGGGAGAACTGTATCTCTTCTGAACACAGACTGAAGTGCTTACCCTTTGTGGTCTGCCACTGCAAATTTACTACAGAATAAGAAGTCACCTTCAAATCCCCAAACTAAGAACCCAACACTACTAAGACTCCAGTACTCAGCTCCACCAGTCTAAAGTCATAGAATCCTAGGGCTGGAAGAGACCTCAGGAGGTCATGGAGTCCAGTCCCCTGCCCAAAGCAGGACCAACGCCAACTAAATCATCCCAGCCAGGGCTTTGTCAAGCTGAGACTTAAAAACCTTTTGGTCATGATATAGATCCAACAGCAACACCCCACCCTGTGAAAGCCTTTGAGTGCTGCATGGATCAACTACTTCAGGAATGAATATAAACAGATATTGCATAAACTAACTGAACTGCTAGTTTCACTATTGTGGATATTGTTTGAATAATCCTCCACATCTTTGCAAATGTCTTGTGACTACTCTTCCAAAGCTCCAGGAGAAACTGACTGCCAAATAAGGAGCGAGAACAGAGTGCTCATTTTGAGAAAAGGGCTTGGAAATTATTCTAAGTCTTAGGAATTTATTCACTCTCCTAGTCCTCCAGGACTCCCAAAAGGCTTCATCTCCCACAAGCCACTCCACGAGGAAGCTATGCTGCAATCTACATTTTAAGTCCCAAGAAAGCAGTGCTACAACATAGCAACTGTTTCAGTGTTAAACAGACCAAAACAGGATGAATAATGAGGCGAATGCTGTACCATTTGTACTTAGCGGACACTATTCTGTTGGTTGAATAACTAACAATCCAACTCTCTAGTTTAAATGCAGCTTAGCTTATGCAGTGGTTTAATATAGTTCCTGCTAAAACTATTTGGTTTGACCAACCTATGTGGATGGAGTCGAGCCATATTAGAAGTGTCTAAAAAACTGCTATTCCCTTTAAAAAAATTCTATTACAAAGGCACATCAATCTACATAAGTAAGCAGGTTAGCTGGAACCACATGTAAAGAGAATTTAAACTCAGGAATTTTATAAAGGTCAAATTATAACAGTTTTCTACTAGTTGCATTAGGACTAAAGGCATCATCTTGATAAACTATCTTCCCCATTCCCTGGGTCACTGCTCAGTCTTAAAACTTACTCCAGACTTGAAGATGGCATATAAAGATTTCTGCTCTGAGTTACATAGAACTTTTTATTCATTTGCAAATTGCTTTTGTCTTTTTTTGTTTCTTTGTAACGTACAAAGAAAGCCTTACATTACCATTCCCCAAATGTATTGCCCTTAAAAAGTTAGGCCATGTCTATACTAGGAGTGCTTTACTGGTATAACCATACCCATATGTTATACCAGCAAAGTGCTTCTCGTGTGGACACAGTTTATACAAGCCAGGTTATGCTACTACTGGTATAGATTATTTACTCTGCAACTTCTAAACAAAAATATTATATGTTAGTAAATGTATAGGACATGGGTGGGCAATAATTTTTGATGGGGGGGGTCACTCCAAGAAATTCTAGGGGTTTTGGTTGTAAGATAGGGCAGGAGGGGACTGTGATCTGGGACAGGGATTGGGGGGCAGAGGATTGGGGAAGGGAGGGACCAGGGTGCCAGACCGAGGCTGTGGCCAGGAGACTTACCAGCCAGCAGCCCATTCATGAATCAGCCTCCCAGCCTGCCCTGCTCGTGCTGCTCTGTTAATAGCTACCAGTCCCTTGTGCTTCGTGGCTGCCTGTTATTGAAACAGAAAGCTCCCATTGGCCAGTTTCTGGCCAGTGAGATTGTGCTGGGGGCAGGAGAAGCTTTTAAAGCTCTCTCCTCTCCCCTCAGGGCTAAATTTTTAAAGTGAAACCGCCCCACAGCCATGTTTTTGAGCAGCATGTGGGTGGGGCAGGGCAAGTAGGGACCTGCCTGGGACTCCCTGCAACATCCACAGGCTGGATCTGGTGGCTTGGGGGGCCGGATCCAGCCCATGGGCCGTATTTTGCCCAGGCCTGGTATAGGATAACTGTCTACATATGGGGCTCAGAGTCTACAGGCTTGTCTATACAGAAGTCATACCTTTTTAACCAGATCACTATAGTTCAAAAAACAAACAAACAAAAAAACTACACTCCACACACCCAGAACCTAGTTACACTTGTATAAATTTACATCTAGCAGAAGAGCATATTTCCATGAGAAGAATCTATACCACCAGAAACTCATTTACAAACAGTATAATTGGGTCTACCCTTGGGATTGTACTTTCTTGGTAAAGAAAACCTCTGACCATTATACTGGTACAAAAATTGAAAGCAGACCAGGACTATAGGGCATTTTTGTTATCTATAATTCATATGTCCTATGAACAGGTCTCGCTAAGCGGCGGTGAGCCCTGCTCACCAGCCATGCGGTTCTGCGCATGCGCAGATCGCGCTGCACCAGCTTTTCCAGGGTGTAATCTACTCGCCCTGGGCGAGTAGATTACATATTTGTCAAGCCCTGCCTATGAAAATCTGTTTAATAAAGCCAGTTCTCCTGCCCCTTTAGGTTACAGCGTAGAAATCTCATAACCTTGGGATATCACATAAGCAAAGTTTTTTCTACACAGAAAGATACACTGACACAAATGTGAATTAACATGAGTATAATTCTGCCAGTTTAGCCCCTGTATGCTCACTCTAATTCAAGCATAAGAGGGCATTTTTAGTTTTGTCACTTGGAAATAAACTAAACTGAAATAAAGCCATTGTCCCCCCCCAGAATAAGTGTCCCCATGAAGGATTATATTGGTACAAGTTGGACGTACCTTGTCTAACACCCTCAGGACCTGACCAGTTCTGAGCAAGAGAGTTTGCCCAACCAGAGGAGGTCAGGCCTCCAGATTATCCTACAGGGGCTCCCTGACCCCAACCAGCTCTCCTGCCCCCAGGCTGCTGGTGGGGCTTCGCTCCCAGCCGCTAGTCCCCCTGGGCTGCCAGCCCACTGCACCAGCTCCACTCCTAACTGCCAGCAACCTCTGCCGCTGGAGCCCTCTGGTCCAGCAACATCTATGGTCCCCTTGGACCAAAGAGCCTCAGTTGCAAAGGTTCAACCTGTGTAACTCAGTCATTCTAACTTGTAAAACTTCCCTGTGTGGACAGATCCTAAACCTTGTCTTCCAGTCCTCCAGCCATGCCAGACTGGAGATCCTGGTATTTATAAAACGTAAATGTGTGCAGGCATTGTACAGAAAACAAAAAAGACACAGCCCTTTCTCTACTGGGGGTATCTATTGGTAGGGCCTCAAAGCAGTTAGCAAATGCAGTTCCCATAAACTGTAATACCATCTTAATGACAACAAGGCAAAGCAAAAAAGGCAAATCAGACAATTTTAAAATACATCAATGACTAGGTTAACTCCAAATTGTATCAGTACAGTTTGTTGCTTAATATTATTTTGCCAAGTTTTAAAGAATATTAGAGGCTGCAATTGCACAGTTTCAGATTTCCAGATCATCTTATTAAGGATCAACTGATCTCTTCAGATCTGAAAAAGCACACAATTTAAAAGGTCATGTACCTCTATCAGTGATCAATAGCCAAATGTTCCAAGGTTCTTTAGTCCAGAAAGCAGCAAGAGGACAACACTGGAGAAGTTTAAACAGAACATATTTCCTGTTTTTCAACTGGGAAAAAAATGTTTCCATAACAGAGAATTTTTATTATGAAAGTAACATGTATACACTCTACATAATGTGAGAGCCCAATTATGTCCCTGGTACATGTATAAAATACCTTTTGGTCATAACAAGAGCCCTGCATGAGCAAGGCATAATTAGTCCCTATTAATTTGCATGAAGAGAGCCTCAATGAAAAAAAGTCAATATTCCATAAGCACAGCTGCTCCTTCCCATGTCCCTCAGAAGTCAAGCTGTCTCAAAATGAAGATCTCAATTTATACTGATACTAAAGAGGACAATATTCTGCAAAGTGCTTTGAAAAAGAAAACCATTTAGTCACTGAACCAGCAGAACTGAGTACCCAAAAGAAAACTATCAAGTTGTTCCAACTTAAGACATTGTTTTGTTAAAACTCAGTACTAGGACTAGGGATGTTAAAAAAAAAAAGTCAAACGTAACGGTTAAAAATCCCAGCAGTTATACTGCAGAGCCAGCAGCCTGTGTAACACAAACGTTCATAGTGCAGAGCCTCAGAGCAGAAGGTTATGCTTAAGAAAGCTCCCGGTGCACACTGGCTGCAGGCCCCCACTTCCAGGGAGCCAACTGCCACCTTGCACTGTAGGCTCTGCCACCTTGCACTGTAGGCTCGGATACAGAGATTGCAGTGCAGGGCAGAAGCGGGCCTAGCTTCCCTGTGGGCTCTGCAGTATAACTTTACACAAGGGATGTGAGACTATGTCTACACTGCACTCTAAACTCGAAATAAGATATGCAATTTGCACTATGCAAATTGCATACTTATTTCGAAATAGGCTATTTCAAAATTTGGTACTGTCTACACAGCACCAAATTTCGAAATAAAGTGCTATTTTTGAGACATCCCTTAACCCACATGGAATGAGCATGCCCATTATTTAGAAAAATATTTCAAAATAAAGATGTGAAGCTATACCCTAATCGTGTAGTCAATTAACTAATTAACTGATAAGCAAAAGCTTATCAGTTAATGCTATAGACTACACACATTCTGCCCCTGCCCCCGTAATTTGCCAGTAAATTTTTTAGCAGGCTGGCTCAGTCCTGGCTTGAAATGGGTCTGAGACTTACCTCGGCTGAGGCTCTGCATTTAAAGTGTATTAGGAGCCGGGAGGACAGACAGCCCGGCTCAGTTTCAGCTCGCACCAGGTCTGGGAGCTCAGACCCGCCCTAGACAAGGGCTGCTGCTACCCAACACTGCTGCCACTTTATCAGAGGTAGCAGCAGACGGCAACAAGCATTAAGGGTGATGCTTACTGGGTATCCGGTTACATGTTCACATCCCTAGTTTGCCAGTGTGTGGCCAGACAGACAAACAATGTCAGTACAAGTATACTAGAAATTTAATATGCAGCCAATACCAGCAAATTATTTTCTATGATATCTTAAACCAGTATTCCAAAATGAGTATCTAATAAAAAGTCCTTTTGTTAGAATATCTGCAGGCAAGTCTACACTACAGCGAAGCAGTTCCAGTGCTGCAGCTGAGCCACTATAGTGTCTATATTGTAGACCAGGGCTACTCAACACGTGGCCCGTGGGCCACATGAGGTCCGTTTGTTGCGGCCCGCAGTGCACTCTGGGTTTATGCGGGGTTCAACACGCGGCCCACAGATGGGAGCCAAAACAAAAAAGTAGTCAATATAATGGTCTTCTGTTGATATGCATTTTAGTAATTAAACTCCTGGATGATCATTGTTCATTAAAAATGCTGTCATATGGGTGGAAATCAGGTAACTATTGCATTTTATTAATATCAGCAGAATTGACTTAAACAGGGCCTCTGTGTTGTGTAGTCTTGCCTTAATCCTTGTATTCATGCCTGTCAGTGTGAAATAAGTTATTTGTATATATATTGGCATGAATATGCAACCACACTTAAGTTGCAGCCCTCAGCATGTGCTGTAAGTATCATTGTGGCCCCTAAGGCTTCCAAAGTTGAGTAGTTCTGTTGTAGACGAACCCTGGGTCTCAACATCCCTGTGAGGGAGATACTGAATTTAAAAAAAAAAAAAAAAATTAGGGGGGAAGAGGGGAGAACCACACACACTCAGCATATGTTTACACTTCAGCTCTGAAACTGCGCCACAGTGGCACCACTGCATAGATGATTCCTTTGATAATGGTAGTTAATGCAACTCTCAGAAGAAAACTTCCATTGATCTAGCTGCATTTACAGTAGAGTTAGGTTGACCTAACTTGCGATGCTCAAGATGCAACATTTTTTATGTCTCTAAGCAACACAGATATATGTCAATCTAATTTTCAACATGTAAATCAGACCTCAGGGGGAAAAAGCAAAATGCCCAAGTTGGCATTGAGTCCCTGTCTATTCATATTGCACCATTTTAAATTCAACTGGTGCTACTTTGAATGTGAATAAGACCTAAACAACTGTCAGGGCTGGAATTAGAACCTGAGTCTCAACTAGGGATGTCAAAATGTGTGTAATGAAATACATTTTCAGTAGTTACACAGTCACATACGTTCCAGCTCGTGCCTGCTACCTCAGGCTACTGCCTCTGATACAGAGGCAGCAGTGTGTGTGGGCTGGCAAGTGATCACCCCAGAAGTCAGTATACACCAGAAGCTAGCTTCTCGGATGACTCCCTGTGCATACCGGTAGCCTGTGTGTAACCATGAACTTTAACCAATAAGCCCAGGCTCATCAGTTAACCATTTACAGTTGCATTTTCACATCCCTAGCATGCTCCTTTCTCTTTCCTTATTTTAAATCAGAAGTGCTCATTGTGATTAGAATATACTTTCATTTCATATACTGCCTGAAAACGTTAAGCATTAAGTTCTCTAGGATTGTCATTCAAAGAAAAACAAAAACCTTTTAACAGAAATTTTCAACTACATTTCTCATCCTCTAGACAAGGAGTAACAGATATTAAGAATTATCCATGTTTACGACTATAGTACCTAGGAATCTACCAAGAGTCAGACACAGTAGCAAACACTACTACCAGATAGTAGTAAACAGATGACTTCTACTGGACTATTTGTACCTATGTTTGTTTATAATACAGTAGCAATTTCCAATAATATAACTGAATTAAAAGTCTAATATCAGAATGAAATGTCAAATGAAATGTCAAACTTTGACAGCTTATTACAACACACTTGCTGCAATCTACCCAGCTATTATCAAGGCCAATGTTGCAATACTGAATGGAAAGTACTACCTAACCTTCTCCACAATTTCCCCCTCCATTTACAATGTTTGCTTTAATGCTCTTAAAAGTAATCTTCCCATATTAAATCTTCAAGATGATACCTAGAAATAATTCTGAGGTACAGCAAATTAGTGTTACATCTCAGACACCCAGGTGTATGGGGATGGGGGGAGGGGTTTCTAATGAGGAAAAGTTTAATAAAGTGAACCTCAAAAACCTCTTTCTTACACATTTGTGAATGTATCACTTTAGGCATTTTTCCACAAATAAGATGGGCCTGCTCAAATAAAATATTTTACTCACAGTGCCTTACATGAGAAACCACATCCTAGTACTCATCCTTTTATATTTAGTTCATTTTCACGTAACTGTCCTGTGGTTTTTATTTTTAGCAAGTCTCATGAGGACTACAGTTTCTAAAGCTTACGATGGCATAAATACCTGTTCTCCCTCATCTGTCAAATGACGATAACATTTGTGAAATTAGTCACTGAGGCTATGTATACATTACAGAAATTCTGCCGTGTCCACAGAATGCGTCCGCTTTTTCGGAACAGTTTCCGAAAAAGCGGGCACATTCTTTCGGAAGCCCTGTATTTCACTCACAGTGCTTTATATGAGAAACCACATCCTAGTACTCATCCTTTTATATTTAGTTTCATTTCACTTTCGGAAGCCCAGATGGGCCAAGTGTTGGAAAAGCCTCTTCGGGAGGGGGGGGGGGG
>JANRFK010006656.1:11379183-11395180 GCA_030068395.1 Apalone spinifera | reverse complement strand
GCTATGCAAATGAGGCTCGGTGATATTCCAGGTCTGAGCCTCATTTGCATAGCTCAGGCGTAAGATCACGCCAGTCTAGACGCAGCCCATAAGTATCCACATCCATGCAGCTATCCATGGATCATTTTGCAGATACAGACATGCAGGGCTCTACTAGTCAAAAACCGGCAACCCTACCTGCCTAGGTCACCTCCTCATGGCAGAAACTGGCCTAACTTTGGAAACCACGCATCTTCTGGCCACCAAACTGCAGCAGTTCACGGCCCCCCCAACTGCTTATCCAGACTCAGAATACTGCTCCTCGCACTTTTATCAAAGGATATTTTGATTGCAAAGGGCCAATCCGTACACTAGAAAAACCACGGTCCAGCTGGTCACAATGCTGCCGGCTGCCATGTGCTGTGCATGCCAGAAGCCTGCTGGCACCCCAGGAATGGGACTGGCAGAGCCTGCAGCACAGGGTAGCAGCTGGCAGCCAGGAGTTGGTACTCACTAAGAGTCTGCCAGCTGCAGAACCTGCAGCATAGGGTCAGCACCCCAGGAGTGCAGCTGGCAGAGCTCACAGCATGGGGCAGCAGCCAGCTCCCCAATAGGGATATAAGAGAATAGTTGAGTCAACTACTTGCATTTTCCCCCACTCTGCTGACCCCAGCATTGTCTCTACTCCCCACCCAGCCCGCTACCTCTATCAGAGGCAGTGGGAGGGGCAGGGGAGGATCCTCTGGCAGCAACCCCTGTCTGCAGGGGATCCCAGTAAGGAGCTGGGCCCCCCTGCAGATCGGAGCTGGACAGGCAGCTCCGCTCAAGTCCCAGCTCATGTCAGGACCCAAACCCCACTGCGGCTCTGCAATTTAAAAAGGCAGTAGGAGCTGGGAAGCCTCCTCCCCCCATCACCCCATTGGCTCCTACTGCATTTTAAATTACAGAGCCATAGTGGGGTTTACTCCCGGCGCGAGCTGGGACTGCGTGGGGTTGCTTTCCCCCATTGAGTAACTGGATAAAAATTCTATTGACTACTCAATTACTAAAATAACCTCAATTTAACATCCCTACTCCCCAAGAGTGGAGCCAGCAACTGGCACATGGTAGGATCATGCCAGCTGCAAAGCCTGAAGCACAGGGCAGCCAGTGCCCAGGAGTGGGGTAGCAAGGGACATCCCGGGATCAGCACAGGGGCATCCCTCCTTCCCGGCACATCCCCAGGTAGAACTGTTAACCATGTAACCAATAGGATTTAACGGTTACATGATAACGATTTTTATAAATATTTTACATCCCTAATATAGCACTACTGGGCACTGTGGCTGCCCCAGGGGGATAGCAAAGTGAAGAAGAGTGTGGGGCTTGCACATGCTCTTTCAAAATCCAGTGCCATATGCAGTGGCAAAATCTGTGCACCCCTTATCTAGAACATACAAAACGTAAGCCTATTTTTCAGCCCACATACACAGATGTGTAGTTAAGTGTTCGAAGAGAACAATCGTTCTAGATATAAACATCTACTGACAATGGTGAAAGTCTGAAACTCCAGGTAAGTAGCATTGCCAGCTATGATGTGGAAATAGGGATGCTAGGAAGCAAGTCATTAGTTAATTGTGTAGTGGATAGAATTTCTATATACTACACAATTAGTCGATGAGGAGACACCTCAGTCCCGGGTCCGGGAGATACTACATTTAAGCTGCAGAGCCGCAGCAGGGATAAGAGCCGGGCGGGCAGGCAACCAGGCTTCTACAACATTTTAACTGCAGAGTTGTAGCGGTAAACGCTCCCGGACCCGATACAAGCTGATCTTGCTCTGTTCCAGCTCGTGCCATGTCCAGTAGCCCCGTGCAGAGCTGGGACCCCCCGCAGACAGGGGCTGCTGCCGCAAAGCAGCCTCTGTCCGTGGCAGTGAGGGCTGGCCACAAACAGAGGCTGCTCTGGCAGTAGCCCCTGTCTTGGGGGGGGTTCCAACTGGGGCCTGCTGCAGGCAGAGGCTGCTCCACAGCAGCCTCCCTTACCCCCCTTCACAGTGGCACCACGGAGACAGTGCTGGGGGAACCAGCTTTTAAGCCTGCTTCCCCCCTCCCCACTGCCTCTGTATCAGAGGCAACAAGGAGGTGGGGAGGGGGAATGCAAGTATTCAAGTAGTTCACTCGACTAACCGATAAGCCTAGACTTATCAGTTAGTTGACTACTTGCTTACATCCCTATAGGGAAAAGGGAAAAAGACTGTTTGGAGAGGGAACTGAGAAGTCTCAAAAACTCCACTGCAGCTAATAACTATCTTGAGCCACTTGCTCAAAAGGTACAGGCCCTTTGACATATGCACTAACGATTTTTGGTGAGTTCAAGTTTGTGTCCATCAGGACTCTCTGAATACAAAGTGAAGAAAAAGCAAAAGTTGTATCTGTGCAATATTTCATACTGCAGGGCTAGACATAATGCCATCAGCCTTCAGCTCAGATTAAGTTTGTGTAATTTACTTTCCAGAGTATCAATGGACTTTAATACCTCCTTTACAGATTGGAACAAGAATCTTCCTCTGAAATTCCTTGCAATTGAAGTTCTCTTACACCAGGGAGGAAGTATAATGCAAAAAGAGATCTCTAAACTCCTTCCTGCGGGCAGTGTTTCTGCCCAGTCTCTTTACGTTCATTAAATAAAAGAGCTAGAGCTCAAAGATTATTTCTCCACATTTCTCAAATGGCAAGGTCATAAAGTACAACAAAGGTTCCAATCAAAGCTTCAAGGTCATTTACAATGCAACCCACAGCTGGCCAGAAGACACCATGTAAAACCTGCAATGCATTAAGAAACCAAAAAGATTGCCAGTTTTTTCTTTAGCAAATCAGGAGCCAAGAATTAAGCCATATTAAAGCATGTTCTTGATCAGAACTGCCAAAACTGGTATGGGAGCCAAACAAATACGATGCATAGGAATGATACAGAACTTTCTGGAAGATTGCGCAACTGTTGGGCCATACAGGTCTGGCTCCTCCTTGTTTCCATCTGCTACACCGGGGTGGAAAGGATCTGGCCCACCAAGCCATTTGATCTGGCATGCAGCCCACCCTGCCACGCCCTGTACCAATCAGGGCCTGCTACACTGTATTGAGACAGCTCAAACGCATTAAATATTTTTCTCTCTCTGCAATCTACATAAGCAATTGCTGTGGTTGCTCCAGGAACATGTTGCAAATGCAAGGGGAGGTGGCTCATGTGAGAGCAAACTGCAAGGGAAGTATCCTTGACAAACTCTCTGTTCATACACATGGCTACACTACAAAGTTTACAGCGGCATAGTGGCTCTAAATCGATGGGAGGAAGCTCTTCCATTGGCTTAACTACTCTAACTCCCACCAGCAGCAGAAGCTATATCAGTGAAATAAGCTCCTCTACTGACATTGCCGATATGGACAGTGCTCTTACGTCCTTACAACTTGTGTTGCTCAAATAGATGGATTTACTCATCCCCAAGTGACGACTTATTCCAATGTAAACTGTAGAGTGAACAGGGCCTGAGGCCTTGTCTATATGAGAAAGTTACACTGGTATAACTAAACGTGTACATTTATTACACACACTTTTATGCTGTGTAATTAGTTTGGTTAGGGATGCAATTTTCTACCACAATTGTTATACCAGTACAATCCCTAGCGTGAAAGCAATTATATCAGTATAAACGTGGCTTGTATTGGTATAGCTTGCTCCCCTTCCCATATGGCAATGATTTTCAACCTGTGAGCCACAGACCTCTGGCAGTCCATAGACTAGGTCTAAGATTTCAAAAAGGTCCACGCCTCCACTCAAAATATTTTAGGGACTCAAATGAAAAAAGGTTGAAAACCACTGCCATCCAGGAATAAAATTATACTCATAAAATTGTGACCACAACAAGAAAGGTGGGGCTAGTGTAGTTAAAGCGGTACAACTCATGTTTAGACAAACAGTTGGGATATGGACACACTTACTTTGGTATAAAAATTATTTTTCAATTTAAATCAAGCCATTTGGGAACAGGGTTAAATTGAACTGAAATAAACCAATCTCATATGGTAATAAGAGGGTCCACCCAGATGGTTACAAAAAATTCTCATTACTGGAACTGCTCTCTCTATGTAGGACAAAGATAATTTTCTGCATCTGTTACTCCTGATACAAGTGAACACTTCGTCCCAAAACCATACTAATGGCTTGAACATAAATAAGTCAAGGTTATGTTAATTTAAGTTCCATTAGGAACAGGATGGGGAAACGAGTGATCAAAAAGGATAATATTAGAAGATAGAGACATTCTCTTTCAAAATTCTGAGACAAAATATTGAGATACCTGGACATTAGTCATAAAAGAACGTGGTGTTTAATGCTAAGGAGCTTCAGAACCATGCATAGCGTTAATAGAATTTGCTTACCAAGTACATTTCAATGCATTTAGCATCATTTGGTGACAAAAAGTTCCCAACAGAATATAAACCCTTTACTGACTCTCAATACAAAGCAACTATTATATGTTTCCAGAGAAATGGGATGGACTTAGAGACACAGCAGCACTTCAGATTTTACACCTACCATTGTGTAGAAGAATGTTAACCATTTTTATTTACTTTAAAATAAAAAAAAAAAAAAGAGAGAAACTGCACTTCTTTTACTTTGAACCCAACTATAAACTATGCATGTTGCTTTCAGTGGGAGGAAGAAATTCTGTTCAACACTTAAGTTTATTACTTATTTACATACATACCTCATACATGATCTTTATACCTATTTATTCTCTTGCTGATTTGGTATTTCACACAGTGTGATTTAAATGAAGAAGCTTTTTCATTTACATACCATAACTATCTGAATCTACCTCCTACTTATTATACCAATGGACATATCAGAATGCCTAAAAATAAGACATCCTCCTTAAGGAGTCTCAAGGTCCTAAAGAAAAAAAGATATTTTTTTTCGTCTCAACATTCTGGGAATGAGTGAATAACTGATATCCACCTATGAGTTTCAACTTGTTGCAATGCAAGGTGGTCCAACAGGGTTATATCCACCATAGACTTTGTACTACATGCAACATTTATAACGAGTAGGGATGTGAATAGATAACTGGTACCTGGGAGCAGCCACCTGCCCACTGTGGGTGGAGGGCTACTCCAGCCCTGTAGGAGATGGGAGTGGAATCCTACTTAATTAACCAGTTAACTGATTAACAGGGATTTTACATCCCTAGTAATGGGACAGTCAAACGCTTTCTAAAACCAGATTCATTTTAAAGACTGGTAAATATTGAAATTATAGCTCTAATATAAAAATATATTTCTTATTTCAAGTCAAAAAATTAATTGAAGACTATGCACTTCAACCGGTTTACTCCATTTAATGAAGATTCACTGAAGACAGCATAAAATCTTGGCTTCACTGAACTTTCATTAATTTTACTGGTACCAGAATTTTACCCTACACTATCAAAATCTTGCATAAACACTTACACCACAGCTCTCATATCACTGAAATGCACCCACATCTGTGCTAGGAGATGGCAGCTATAGGAACACTACACAACAGCTAAGGACAGTTTTCAAAACATCTAAGAAGGGATACATGATACTGCAGAAAAAGCTTGGACTGTCTGTCTCTACCCTATAGGGCTCCCAACATTGCTACCAAAAGTGGAGCTACACATGATTAACAATGACAGAAGTTTCTGAAACGTTCCCTTTTACTATATGCAGATTCTAACAATATATTTGGAATAGTAAATGGAAGAAGCTTATTTAAAACTTTCCAAGGCTATTCTCTTTACACGACTGATTATTTCCGCTTTTAACACTTATCTATCTTCAATAGTTCCTCAGATCCCTAGCCTGATCCTTGTTCATAGCTTCCTCAAAAAGTGACTCATTCACTTGTGAAAAAAACCACAGAATACACCAGAAACCATCTTTGTTATGCATAGTTCTGATTATATCTATGAAATTAATCATTTATATGTCCTGTTGTAAAACACAACTTGCTTTTCTCCTATTCCTAAAAATAGCAACTGCTCATTAATTCTCTAATATTTAAATTCTTATACAATGGAATTAAAAATATTACTTGTTGGATTAATAAAACCTGGCAGCACAATCATTAAGCTACCTCATACACTGAACATCTTACACTAGTTATATTTATTTATATGTCTATTGCACTGAATTAACAATGATATCTTAGAATCATAGAGCTGGAAGAAGCCTCAGGAGGTCAAGTCCAGCCTCCCTGCCCAATGCAGGACCAATCCCAACTCAATCACCCCAGCCAGGGCTTTGTCAAGCCAAGACTTTAAAGCCTCTAGGGATGGAGATTCCACCACCTCCACAGGTAACTCATTCCAGTACTTCACCACCCTTCTAGTAAAATAGTTTTTCCTAATATCCAACCTAAACCTCCCCCTTCAATATCTTCAGAATACAAAAGTCACATGGCAAGTACAAAGATGTCCAATTTCTGGGATTTTTATTTTTTCTGCTTTGTTTTTGTATTCAGTAATCATCTACAAGTTAAGAACTGCAAAATTCATTGCATTCGTGAACTCCTGATGTGAACTCTTCTTTAAAGTCAACTGCAAACAGTATCAAGTATATAAATAAAAAAATATCATTAATGCAATGGACACAATTGTTATTTACTATACCACTGACCAGGTGTATTCATTATTGCAGGAGGAGGTACTCAAAAGGTTAATGCTAAGAGCTGCAACAAAGAAAAAAAAGGAGGAATGAGGAAGGTGAGTATGAAACAAAAAAATACAAAAGTAGAGGTATGGCTGTTCATGGAAAAAAAAGATTACATTTCTCAAATCTTGCAAACCAAGGAGTAAGATATCCTGCATAAGTTTCCAGGAGAAGTACAATTCATCTGAAAGGCTGCTACTTAAAAGGACAATCTTCTCCAGAAGTGGGTTGCCATGAGAGAGAAAGGTAGGAACATATGGTAAGTTGTCATGGGATAAGAGGGAAGGTCCTCTCATGGACTGATAACTTGTTAAAAGACAAAAACAAAGGGTAGAAATAAATGGTAAGTTTTCAGAATGTAGAGAGATAACTAGTGGTGTCCCCCCAACGGTTCATACTGGGACCAATCCTATTCAACGTATTTATAAATTATCTGGAGAAAGGGGTAAATAGTGAGGTAGCAAAATTTGCAGATGATACTAAACTACTCAAGACAGTTAAGACCAAAGCAGACTGTGAAGAGCTCCAAAAGGACCTCACAAAACTAGGTGACTAGGCAACAAAATGACAAATGAATTTTAAGTGTTGATAAATACAGAGTAATGCACACTGGAAAAAATAATCCTAACTACACATACAAAATGATGGGGACTAGTTTAGCTATAGCCACTCAACAGAGAGATCATGGAGTCACACACAGTTCTCTGAAAACAGCCACTCAGTGCACAGAGGCAGTAAAAAAGGAACCAGAACATTAGGAATCATTAAAAAAGGGATGGAGAATAAGACAGAGAATATCCTATTGCCTCTTGTGAGGGAGTGATGATAGGAAGGCCCGGCATCCCAGGAATCAAAGCCTTTCAGCTCAGCTAGCCCCACCCTGATTTACCCGTAGCCAATGCCAGGTGGCAGGATAAAAGGAAGGAGCTTGGCTCAGTTAGAGGTTGACCAGCAAGGAGACAGGAGTTGGTTCTGCTGTCTGCAGGACTTGAGCCACAGCCCATCTACTTGGCCAGCCACTGGAACACGTAAGCTGTGGGAGGGAGAAGGGAGGGCACTGATGTCAGGGTGTCCCTCCTCCCCCCATTTCCATACTCTATCTCCACACAGGGAGAAGAGGATGGTGGGAACTTGGCAATGCAAATCTGTCACTCACAGACACACTACACTGTCCTTCACTCATCTCTTGACCCAACACATACATGGGGGGTTGTTGTCACTTTTTACTGCTTGCAAAGTAGGTTAAGTTGGGGTTTTTGATTGGTCTGTGCATTTCATCATTTTCATTTCTCTCTTTCTTTCTCGCTTAAGTTTAATTATTTTGAGTAGGGAATGACTCCTGTCGTGGCTGGAGTCATTATCCCTGTGGTAATTGTTACTCCTGGAAGTGGCTGGCATGTCCTGCAGCCCCTGAGAAAGGCAGAGTAAGGGGTCTCCACATGTTGTCCTTGCCTGCAGACAACACTCCTGCAGTTCCCATTGATCAATTATGGGGAACCGTGGCCAGCAGAAGCTGTGGGCTCAGTGCCTGTAGGTGAGGGGCAGCACATGGCACCATGGAGCCACTGCTGTACATGCCAGCTGCTTTCAGGAGTGGTGCAGGACCAGGGCAGGAGTAAGCTTGCCTTAACCCCACTGCTCCACCACCCTGAAGCAGTTTTAGTTAAATGGTGCCCAGCTAGAGCCTGCTTCCTGAGCACCTGTCCCAGCACTGAACCTCCTCCTGCACCCAACTTTTCCCAGAGCTTGCACTCTAAACCTCCTCCTGGATCCCAGACTCTCACCCAGGGCTAAGCCCGGAGTCCCTCCCACATTCCAAACCTCGTGGCCCAAGACCAGAGCCTGCACCCCAACTCCCTACCCTAGCCTGGTGAAAATAGGAGAGGAAGGAGGGGGCAGGGTGAGGCCTCTGAGAAAAGGCAGGAAGGAAGTGGGATAAGGGTGTTTGGGTTGGAGGTAAAAAGCGATTTAAAAAGCGATCTTGTGGTTAAAAAGGTTGGATACCACCACCCAAGGCTTATCAAGTAGTCAACTAATCGCTTACATCCCAATGACATGAGAGGGATAGCTTGAGGATTACTTGTTCTGTTCACTCCCTGTGGGGCATCTGGCATTGGCCATTGTCAGAAGACAGGATATTGGGCTTAGACGGACCTTTGGTGAGCGAACATAAGAACGGCCATACTGCACCAGACCAATCTAGTGCTGTCTGCACAGGGGTTAGGGTCAGTTTAACTGTATCAATCAGGGGTTGGATTTTACAAACTCCTCAGGAATCAAGTGACATCCACCTCATCTCCAAATGCAGACCATACCTCAGAATACCACAGCTAAATAAAAAGGTGAAATATATTGTTTAATGTAAGTGGGTAACATTTTAAGGGACCATTCAAGGCAAAAGGGCACATTAACCCACCCTCCCCTCCCCCGCTTTTGCCTTATGATGGCAAAGGTGTTAGTTTGATTTTAAAAGCCATGAATCCAGTGTCTTAAGACCATTTTTTTTTAAATGTCTAGCAACATCATGAGTTCAAGCTTTGACTCCTCTTTTGAAGGATTCCTGTAGGTTTCCTTTGAGCACAGTTACTGAGATCAGATGTGGAATGATCATTTTGTGAAATGCGTTCACCCACAGATAATATGATGGTGTTTTCATTTTTCAGTGTGAGGTCATTCAAGACCAAAATGATTGCCTGCTTTCACCCATACTGCTATTTTTGGAGCATTCAGTGCACTGGATGAAGTATACCAGATGTTGTGATAGGCACAGGAAGGACCCATGGGTCTTAAAGGGTGTTTTGCAGGGGGCATTGAGCTTGGTGGCAGTGGAGAATGTCTGCAGATTCTTCTGGCAGAGTCTGGTGCTGCTTTGAGCTGGTGTGCCTTGATCTATGGCTTCTGATGAGCTTGCTGAGGCTGGAGGGCTATTTGAAGGCCAAAAGAGAGGATTCAGGAAAGATTTCTTTCCCAGGCCCAAAGAATAGCTCTATCTCAAGCCTGTCTCTTTCACCAACAGAAGTTGGTCATTCATAAATAAATAGGCAGACAGTCTCAGCCACATTGTGTGTCTAATATACCAGGACCAACATAACTACAACCAATTATGTTAATCGTGTTACAATGTTCATTTTAACATTTGCTTCTGTTTGTTTTGGTAGTTAGTGTATTGAGAGAAGAATTCTATTATCCACACAACCTTGAGAAATCATCAAGTCTGTAATTATCCAGGTTTAGTCTACTCAGCACTAACGTTCCAAAGGCATGCAGAGTTTGGATGGTCAGAAGAAGGGAAGACTATTAAAGCTTCTAAAGTTTCTTCTACACTAGCCACATTTTTAAAGAGTTCCCTAATACCACAAATGTCAGTTCAGTTCTAAAGTTTCTCAACTTTGGCTACAGCTATACTGTAGCCTTCTTGCGGAAAAGCTTATGCAAATGAAGCGCAGCATGGAATACATAATTAATTAGCAGCCACTTTTGCGCAAGAGGCTTTTGCACAGAAGGAGCTGTGTAGACGGCTCCTTTTTGTGCAAAAAACCCCTCTTGCGCAAGAGCCGTTCTTCCTGGAAAAAATGAGGAAGAACGGCTCTTGCGCAAGAGGGGGGTTTTTGCACAAAAAAAGGAGCCACCTACACAGCTCCTTTTTGTGCAAAAGCAGCTGCTAATTAATTATGCAAATGAAGCACAGCAATATTCCATGCTGCGCTTCATTGCATAAGCTTTTCCGCAAGAAGTCTAGAGTGTAGCCGTAGTCTTAGCGTCACCATCACACACACAGCTTATGATGATTATCAGGGCTTAATGAACGGCGGCAAAAACCGCTCACCAGCCCCGCATTACATATGCGCGTGAGTTGCAAATGAATGGGGTGCGCAGCTGAAATCTACTCGCCACGGGCAAGTAGACTGTATTATTTGTCGAGCCCTGATGATTATGAAGTCTTGTATCTTCAGTCATTTTTTGGAGAGCTACTGCCATCACCACTCCCAGTAAGCAGATGTTAGGTGACAGCATACTATAGGAGTCCACTGCTACATTAGAAGCCACTTCTTTCCTTAACCATAAAAGAAGATATAATTTTGATGCAAACAAGTACATTCCAGACAGAGCAGCTTCCCACAATCAAAGTGGACATAATATCTTAAACAGGGTTTGTTATTAATCTCCACAGTTAAAACTTCAATAAATTTTAAAATGACATTCAACTATGTAGTGATTTTAATCACTAGTGCCTGCCCCTGAGCTTACAGAGCAAACACATTCCATTAGAGACAGAATTATAGTATGTGTCACAGCCCAGATTTCCAAGATTGTGGTGAAAAAATGCTATACACCCACCCACCTGTACAAATAAAATCAATACTATATCAAGCTTGCATTTTGTTACTGCTTAGTAATAGTCACACATTCCAAAATATGCCTCTCTCAACAGCTGCAAAAATGATGCCATGACAACATTTCTGGTCAATGGAATATTTTTGCCATTGGAACTCAGCAGAAAGATAGCAATGAGAATAATAGCATCATGCACACACAATAGAACAGTGAATAATTCTCCGATTATTCAACTCAGATTTATCATCACAGCTGCTAGTTTGAAGGCTTAAAAATCAGACTGCAGTCACAGAGGCTACTCCCTATTCTGAAGGAGATACTTCATCCTGCCCGCAGGCTGTAACAGCACAAAGCAAGCAAGGTGTAGGAATGGTGTCCCAGTATTTGATCCAGAACCCTCAGAGATATCAGGGACTGAGCTTTCCATCAGATGTTTTCTTGTGAAGAAACTGTGTGTCTTTTGTATTTACCTTGGGCAGTAGGCAAAAATCAGGAATTATTTTCAAAACTTAGGTATCTATGTTTTCAAGAATGAACAGGAATGACATCTATGTGTTATATTGGCCTATATACCTGAAATCTGAAGTTTGAGCAAGTGATTCTAAGGGTACATCTATACAGCAGGGCTGAAGTCAAATTAAGCTATGCAACTTAATCTACATCAATTGTGTAGTGAGTCAAAATAGCTTAATTTGGCTTTTCACTCTGTCTACACAACTGGAAATTGAAGGAACTTCCTTCGATTTCCCTTACTCCTTGTGAAATGAGTCCGAGTAAGAAGTCCTCGAGCTCGACATTATTTCAAAATAAAGGCTAGTAGTGTATATATACACACACGAGTTATTCCGAAATAACGCTGTTATTTAGACATACCCTAAGTGAAGTGAGAGGCCAGCAGAATGACAAATTAAGAAATATCTTATCTAGGTTTATTAAACTTCTCATTTGTCATTTAAAAAAAGCTGTAATGCAACAGATGAAGCAGAGTACAAGTCCTAATATTCTAGACATGAGAATTTAACACAAGCACCCTTTTGGGTAGCAATCTGGAAGTCAAGGAGTTAAGCTGTGACACAGAAGAGTAAAACCACCTCAACTATGATTAAGAAGGGCACTCAAAAACCAAAGGTCAACATCAGAAAATATTTTCTGAGTCATGGGGGAGTCAACTTACTCATTACAGTACGTTATGGACAGAACTGCTCACCATGTATTCATTAGGAAACCGTGGCCTTTCCTTTGAGCAAAGCAAAGGGGGGGGAGGGAAGAGTCATACTTTCAGTTTTGTATGTAAGCCAGTAGGAGGCTGTATCTGTAACACCAATGCTCTCTCCTCCCACGGTCTTAATTAGTCTTGTAGGAAAACGTTGGTTTCACATCACCCTCCCTGGTTTCTTTTAACATCCTGACAAGCATCAGTTTGTCAGCTGAGCTATTATGCAAATTCAGTAGTTTGAAGAGATCCCAGTTTTCCTACTGTAAACAAAATAAGCAAAAGTCCTTTATAACAACAAAAATCACACCATCGTTAAATTGCTAACAGCCATTCACCATGAATATGAACATTTTAAATCAAATCCTTTTTATGGTACAAAACATTCTGCTAAGCGAGATGAAAAAACGGATGTAGTAACAAAAATTGCAAATGTTGTCTAATACAATGTTAAGTCACACAACTGTGCCATCAAACAGCAGCTCCCCAACAGCTAAGCAGCTTTTGATACTGAAAATATGATTTTCCAGCACTCCTGTGGCTCTCAGAATTAATTAGTAGGGAGTGCTGTTTTCTCCTCATCCCCCACAAGTTTTATCTCGTGATGTTGACTCAGACGTTGAAGCCTTAAAAAGCTTAAAATAAGGATGCTTCTAAATAAACAAATCTTTAAAGAAATACTAAGTCATACCATCTTGCCTCCTTAGATACCAAGAAGCGAGTCAGTGGTGAAACTAAGAAATGTTTTGCTGACGTCAAACAGAGCTGAGCTCTGAAACCACAACGGTACATACACCCTGCTGCCAACTAGAGTCTGAGCCAAGGAGGGAAATAAAGTCTACAGTTCAATACAGTACAATGTTAGTAGGCCAGCCACTGCAAAGAGGATTTCTTTCTAAAGCATTACAGTTCTTAGTTGCAGTGACCGTAGTGGCAGGCTGTCCACAAAAATATTATGGAGTGTGATCTCTTCAACAGAGCTGCAGTACAAAACATTGATTAGTCACAGATGAAAGATTCACTTCTGTATCTCTGTAGGAAAAATAAGCAACCCAGAGAGGCACCTTAATGACAGGATGTTCCAGTTCTAAGGCATTTCTTAAATCCTATATGCAGATAAGCAACCTGCTCACTAAAAGAGCCTGCATATTTTGACATCTTAAACATACACACGCAACCTAGAAACACCTGGCCAAGTTTCCCCAGATAGTTTCTTTATCCTTACACCTCACAAGTTCATAACATTAAATTCTGGTTTCCTTTTTTAAGCAAGGAAATTCAAACTAATATCACCAACCCACTCCCTCTCTCCTGATTAAGCCTTAGCTTATGCAAAAAAAATATTTATTGCTATATATAATCAGCTTGGAGAGACAAGTGAGTAGTTGATAAGAAGCATGTAACTAAACTGGTAGCTATTACACTTTCAGTTTCTGTTATTTCAAGTGCAGCAGGAGTAAAACACACACACACGACAGAACTGCCCTAACAGGAAAGGCTGCATTAAGCAGTGAGTGCTGAGGGGCTCAAGTCTGGAGCAGGACGATCAAAAATAGCAAGTCCTCGTATATGCAGGATGTTTTGGAAACCACAGCCACATCCAACAGCACTAAAATCCAGAAAGTACATAGTGGTCTTCCCTGTCACAAGCAAGACAGTATATAAGGGCAGGGCATCAGCATTACCGTGATCCTTAGATTAACTTGTAGCATGTCCTCCTTGTGATGGGAGACACAAACAACAAAATACTACAAAGAATGAAAAACAACAGTTGCACCGAAATCAGTTTTTAGAAGATTACTGCCTGTCTTTTCTTTTGCAAACCAATTTGCACCCTGTGTTTTTACATGGCAGGGGATAAATATTTGATGTAAAGGCTAGATCAGTTTTCCACTGACATCTAACCATATGTAAGTAAACAAATAGTTAAGTTTCTCCTTAGTGAGGCTTTGCTAATTTGAACATGGATGCTCATTTTAAGGGATCGCATATCTAGCACTTTGATTCAAGACAGACAGAAAAAGTCAAATTTGTGGATTATTTAAACAAACACACACTAGAGGGAAATCAGTACCATATTTGAGGTGTGGATTATAATGTGTAGTCAACAGAAACATTGACTTGGAATTCTAGACCAAAAAAAGAGGAAAGCTGCAACTGAACAACCACACACAAATTCCAAAACCCTACCTTTCCTACCGGGAATTAAGATTTCTCTCGCCCTTCCCCTATACCCATAACCTCCTTCCCCAACCGGACAGAGCACTTCAGACACACACATCCCCACCCTCAGCACTAGAAAGAAGAGCCTAGAGTATGTGTTCACATTTGTAAAATTACAAATCCTTTTGATCCTAGTCTGAAACAATTTAACAAAAGTGGGTCTTTATTAACCTGTAAAAGGAACTAAAGGGCTCTTCAAAAATGCAATTTTTTCCCTTAGCTGTCCTCTGACCACACTCCCCTTATCTGCGAAGGCCCACCAATTTTAGAGGTCAAATCCCCAAGAAACATGACCCTGAGTTAAGCAAACTTTAAGAACCTACCTCCTTGCTACATTTCATCCTATATTTATACTACAGTAATTCAAGTGCTACAAGTTTCTACAGTCCCTACATCCCCTGCCATCAAAAGAAAAAAAAATAAAGTGACAAAATATCCAGTCCAAATCTGGGTGGAATAGAGAAAAGTGGCTAGGGAGAATAGTGCAAGGTGGGTAAGAAGCAGGGTGCCAGAGAGCTTGAAGAAAGGAAATTATAGAAAAATAATCCCAAATAGCATTACAGGATTTATTTATAGAAAGGAATTATTTGCTTGGGTTGGGAGTCTAAAGGAAATGGGATTATTTGAAGGCAAATAGGGAATCCACAGACTAGAAAGGTGGTGCTGGCTTGTTGGGGATAGAGGTGTCTGGATAGCAACTGACAGGCAATAACTGGTGATGAAGGTTGGGAAATGGGTTGGATAAAACAGAATATTTTATATTGAGAGGATGATTATTCAGGACATGGAACAGGATGACTGGGGAACAGGGACAGACTACTGAGGATTGGGGTGAGGGCAGCAAGGCATCCAAGTGGATTTTAGGGGAATTGTTTGGGGACAGAGAAAGAGACACAAGAAGGAATAAAATAAGGGCATCTGTGGCAGAAATGGGAACTACTTGGGCCTGGCACTACTCAAGGCTGCCTGGAGTGGAGAGGTGTTTTAGGCAGGGACTGTTTAGATGGAGTGAGGACAAGGGTTTGCTTTGGGAGACAGAGAAACAGAGCTACCAGGGACAAGGAGTGTTTGGAGGGGAAGGGACAATCTATGGATAATAACCCATGGGTCTCAGGGCTCGGGGAGAGCCTGGAGGCAAGGGGGTCCTGGACAGGGGGTGTCCAAGAACGGAGGTGTCTGATGGTGAGTGGGGCAACCAGGGAAAGAAGGACGTTCAAGCAGGGGGAATCTGGTGAAGGTGGTGCCAGAATGAGGGGAATTTGATAGGAAACTGGAAAGAGGGTCTGGGACAGGGCAGCGGCCAAACCAGGGGGACAGGGAGCGAGGAGGTACGGGAGAAAAGGGGAGTCTGATGGGGACTGGCCAAGGCACAGGAGGGTCTGCAAGGAAGGGGGCAGGAGTAAAGTAGGAGTAGGGGGTGTCCAGGGCTGAGAATATCTGACGGGGGATGCCCCAGCCGCAAGTGGGGGGTTCACAGGGAGCAGGGGAGAAGGGATCTAATGGGCAGCGATGAGGCGCTCAGAGCCCGCGGGGG
>JANRFK010006656.1:11330802-11347777 GCA_030068395.1 Apalone spinifera | reverse complement strand
AGATGGACCTTTGGTCTGACCCGGTACGGCCGTTCTTATGTTCTTATATAAAATTGATTCCTCACCCAGATGGGAAAAATTAGAGGGAACATTGGTCCTGGTCTGTGAATAGGGCTCCTAAGAGCCAGTGCAATGAAATGATGTGAGGAGCAGGCAGGAACTGTAAACAGCATGCAGTCCCCTGTACGCTGCATGACTGCCTTGTGATTGTTCCTAGGAGAGGGCCTGGAAGGTCCCTTCTGGGTGCCAGCCAAGCTCCCCAGCTGATTGAATATGGTTCATAAATTAGCTGGGGGGGGCGGGCCAGGCGCGGGAGCAGCTGCTGTAAAACGGCTTTCCACACCTCGGCTGCAGGTTAGTGGCTGCCGCCAATTTCCCCGCCCCGGCATAAAGGGAGCGATAACAGAGGTTGAAGCCACCTGAGGCGTATCCCTACCCAATGGAAAGCCCTGGGGCCTGCCCTTTGCCCCACCACGGAGTGGCTGAGCTGGTTCCATCCCCACCCCTGGGATCCAAGGCAGGCTGTAAATCTGCCCTGAGAAACCAGTGGCCAATCCCGCCTCCCCCCTTCAAAGCCTGAATTCCCAGGGCCCTCCTTGAGTGGCACATTCCATCCTCCAGCTGTTCCGGTTCTGCCCCAGGCCCCGCCCCCCTCTTTCCATTTCCAGATGGAGAACGGCCTCAAAAAGTTGTTTTCCTTTCGGCTGCGTTTCTACCAGATTACGGCCCCTGCGAGACAACCCTTGGCTGCCGCCCAGCATAGTGTGGGAGCCTGCTCCATTATGGGATTAGTGTCGGAGGGGTGGGGGCGGAAATCTCTCTCCCCTCCTATAAAACTTCAGCCAACTTTGCCTTGGAAGAGGGGAGGGTCCCGCTTGAAAGGGTGTGTTCCAAAATGCAGCTCTGGCCCAGGATTCAAGCCCTAGGAGGCCCTATCTGAGCGAGGGACAGGCCTCTTCCAGGAGATCTCCTTAATGGGGTGGGAAATAAGGAACCATTCCAAAGAGCGGCCGTGTGCCGTGTCTCTGCTAAGCGAGGAAACTGGAACCAGGCCGGCAGTGGCTGAGAACGGCCGGCTGGCTCCTACAAAGCGTGTCCATGTTGCAATATCCTGGCCCAGCCGCATGTCGTGTGTCTCTCAGCTGTGACTGTATCATTGTGCAGCCAGTACAGCTCCACACCCAGACAGATGGCTATTGGTGGCCATTGAATCCAGGCACATCTAGCACCTGGTATCCAAGCTCTCCTGGCAGCATTAAAGAAGTAACCCACTTCACTGCCATGAAGTAGCAAGCCGTTACAATCACTGGGGGGACATGGTCACAGCTGCATAGGCAGCATGTTACTAGTGCAGCCAAGAGTTTTCAAGAGTTGGCTGAGAAGATCGCATACCAGTAAAGTTGATTTTTAATCATTCTGGGTATCCCTGGGATGTTCCAGAAGACTGGAAGAAAACAAATGTTGCAGAATTGAATTAAGCTTTCCCAGCTCTCCTGCAGGACACATCCAGCCCAAGTTCCTCCTTCAGGTTTGTGTAACACTCAGTTCACTTTGCAAATCAACCCAGACCCGATTGGGTTATTTTAAAGCCACAGTTGTAACAATAGGGTTTTTCTGTAGCCATACTGGTAGGCCTAAACTAGCCTTCCTCTGCAGCCCCACTGCAGAGCAGCAGCCATTACTGGAGTCACATCCTCTCCATTGAATTATAACAGGCTGTTTAGAAGGAGATTCCATCCTAAGGCCACCAGATAAACAGAGCTCAAAGAGCATTTCCTCTGGCAAGACACTGATTATCAAAAGCTGAGGTTGTGGAATCCTCACAGTCATCATGGTCCTCACTTTCCTATTGTTGGTCTGTAGGATCTGCCTGGCTTGCAATGGTTTCTGGCTGCTGTATCGTTAATTTTGCTGTATCATTAATTTTGTAGAGCAGTTCAGGTAGAGAGGTCTGATTGGTTAGGTAATTCTGCTGCAGTATGTTACGGTGGCTAGTAAAGGTTTAGTAAAGTAACTGATAAAGGCAGAGCTAAGCAGGACTCGAGTTTCACTCTCTAAACTGGGGTCCAAAAGGAAGTTCCTGGGGAACCAGCTCCCGGCCACAGCTCCAAGATCAGAGCTGCCAGACCTCACTGCAGTGCCGATGACACGGTGCAGAAATTGGAGCCCCCCTGACAGACATGATCCTGCCTGGCCAGCAAGACCGGTTCCTCTGTCTCGTTGGGAGGGGTGAGCGCCGGGGGCCTGGCGTGTGCATTCTGGTTCGCATGATCAATGACTAGAGATGAAGTAGGAAATTCCCAGGAAAGGCTCTTTTGCTGGTGAAGGACCCCGCAAGCCCTAGGATTGGGTGAGGGTGGATGCTGCTAGGAGAGGGTTATGCCTGAGCCCCAGTAACAGGTAGGACCGGCCTTGAGCACCTTCGGACCTCGGCGGGAGGATCCGCTGGACCAAGACCCCTTGTGCAATATCAGGGTCCCGGCAACTCCCTGCCCTGTTCAGCCTTTCGTGCTTCTGTGTGGCACCTCCACATGCCCGGCAGCACGGAGCCCTCGGTGCTGCGCACACCTCTGCCCTGTGACTCTGCTGGTGTCACAAGAAGCCCCCTGCCACAAGGGCTGTGTGGGTTTGGCTGTGGGCGTCTGCGCGCAGCCTTTCAGGATGGAGGCTGACTCCCGGGGCTGCCCAGGATTCCGGGCTGATTTGATTCAAGGGGACGGCAGAGAGATGGTGGGAGAGGCTGCCTCCTGCCACTGGGACACACTCCGGGCACATGGGATGGGGCTTGAGCCAGCCAGGTGGCTGTTCCAAAATGATTCCCGGCCCCGGACGCCTTGAAAGCGACGCTAGGGCCGCCCCAGGCAGGTCAGTGATCCTGCTTTGCAGCGGCTCTGTTCTGATCCTTGCCTCTCCCTGGAGGAAGCAAGAAGATGATGAACCCTCAAGTCGTCAGGCACCAAGAGAGCGGCTTACATCTCCTCCAGCACAGCCTCAGGCTCCAAAGGAAGAGCAGCCAGCAGTGCCCCAAGGCCAGGCGAGTGAGTGAGGAATGCTTGTGGCAGCTAATTGACTGGAGGAAGCATGTGCTGTCCCAGGCCAAGGAGCCAGGACACGCATTCCCATGGGCTGTGGCATGGGGTGAGCCTGCCTGTACCCCTCGGGGGGAGAGGGAGGGCCTCTGAGCCCCTCTCTGCCAATGTCCTAACCACCTTGCTCTTCAAGGCTCCTAACTGCCAGCATCCCAGTCACACCCTCTCTCAGCAGGGTGGTCATACCCAATGGCCGAAGTCAATAGGAAGGCTCCCTTCCCACAGGGTAGTATAGCCTAGCAGCCAGAGTCAATAGCACAGCTCCCTTCATGCAGGGCAGCGTGGCCTAGCAGCCAGAGTCAAGAGTAATGGGAAGGGCAGAACATCTTGTAGGGGGACCTGTCAGCAATGGGGTGGACCACCACTAGCTCAGCAGGGAATCCCACCACAACACGCCAAGTACCCAGGGCACAATTCCCCACCCTAGGCAACTTCCTACCAGTCTGTCCTGCATCTTCTCCACCCTGTTCCTCCAGCCCAGGAGCATCACCTGCGGTTCCCTGCTGGTTGGCGACAGCATCTGGGGACACCTGCACTTCTTCTGGGGCTCCAGCAATACCTCCCTCCCCATCAGCGTCAGTCCATACTGAGCTGCTCCACAGGCCTTTATAGCTGGCCTCCAGCTGGAGCATGCCCAATAGGGCTGTGGGGGCGGGGCCTCCTCCACAAGTGGCCAGGCTTAACCCCTGCAGCCCCAGTGAGGGGTTGATACACCCCGTCGCGGTCTGGGAATCAGAGAAGGACTGAGTAGAGACGATCCTGGGGCTGAGAACGCTAGGAGAAGGACCGTGGGGTAGAAAACCTGCCTCATGGACAGATTGCATGGGGGGCGCGTGAAAGGGAGCAGCCCATTCTGAACATGGGGGAGACTGTGGTGCAAGCCGGGTGTGGCTTAGAGGCCCATTTCTGACTCTATGGCAATACCTCCCTCCCCACTGCCATAGGGCCCACCGTGAAGAGGGGCGCATAAGGCAGCAGGCTGGAGCATGGGCCCCTGACAGATCGCAGCCCCATCAGAAACGCTTCAGGCCCTTCCCTCGTAAGGCAAGTGGGTCAGAAACCCGCCCCCGCCAGTGCAGCTTAGCCAGAGCTTGCCCACCTGGAACCTTTCATGGCGCTGCGTCAGGTCAGCCCGGTCCCTCTAGAACAGGGCCATGGTTCTGCCAGCGCCGGACCTGGGTTTCCTGCCAGCCCGCCAGGGTAACAGCGCCCATTGCACTGGGCAGACTGCCCTACAGCCAGGCACCGCCATTCCCCTGAACAAGACTTGCTTGTCCTTCCCACTCAGAACCAGACTAGGTTCCCGCAGTAGCCAAAGGCAGGATCGCCCCCAGAAGCACTGGTTAAACAGAGCACTTGGCCCAAGGACCAAAATAGGGTCGTTCCTCCCCCACCCAACCCGGGGCAGCCCCCCGAGGGCTTTTCCCTCCCCTCTCTCTGCCCTTTGCCTGGGTCTAGGGCTTCCCCCAGAACCTTTCTCTGCCTCCTCTCCAGGAATCAGGCAGTAACCCCCTCCTCCCTGCCCTTAATAAGGGCCAGGTGCTGTTCAGGCTATCACCTGACCCCTCAGAGACAGCTGATCAGTCACAGCTGGGGCTGGCCCAGCTCCCCTTAAAAGGGCAATCAGCCAGTAGCAGACTAACAGTAATTTTTCTTCTGTTGCTCACTGCCTGCCTCCTCTTGCCCTTTAAATGTTCTTTCTCGGCTCCTGTTTACTTTGTGCCTTTTATAGGCACAGTGGCAGCTGTCGTGAAGGGGCCAACAGATTTTCATGCCAAAAATCTTTTACAACATCTTAGAACTTACGCAGGTTTTGGTGTGTGTCACCCCCCAACAGGGCCCCAAGAAAAGATATTACCTCAGCCCCCTTGTCACGCTAATATCCTGGGACCCAGGCAGCATAGAGGTTGTGGCCAACATTTCTGTTTAGGAGCTCACATAGCATCGCCATAGTACCACACGAGCAATTACAAACCGAGCCCCTGAGGTAGCGAGTTGATCAGTCTTGTTTTACAAATGGGGAAACTGAGGCACAGAGACAGGACTCACTCGCCCAAAGCTGCATGGGTGGTTTGTAACACAGCTGGGAATTCCAGGAGTGATTTTTTTTCTCCTTAACATGGTGAAGTCCTCAGCGGCAGAGTTTGTACAAAAAATGAGGTTTACAGGATTTGTCAAAAAAGGGTTTATTTTTCGACAGATCCCCGTCTAGACTGCTGGGTTTTTTTCCAAAAAGCTCTGTGGGATATTTAAATCCCTGCTTCATTAGCAATTGCGAAGTGCCTAATCTACATCTCCCTATCGACAGAGAGGTGTAGTCTAGACACAGCCAATGAGAAAACACTTGTATTTGCAGGGGATTTTTCTAGGGGGAGAATTGGGTCTTTCCCACTCCTGATGGGAGTAGGAAGTCAGTAAGATAGGCAGCTGGTTTAAAACAAACAAAAGGAAGTCTTTCTTCACACACCACACAGTCAACCTGTGGAACTCCTTGCCAGAGGATGTTGTGAAGGCCAGGACTTTAACAGGATTCAAACAATAGCTAGATAAATTCCTGGAGGTTAGGTCCATCAATGGCCATTAGCCAGGGTGGATAGGAACGGTGTCCCTGGCCTCTGTTTGTCAGAGGCTGGAAATGGGCAACAGGGGAGGGATCATTTGATGCTTCCCTTGTTCTGTTCACTTCCTCTGGGGCACCTGGCATGGCCACTGTGGGAAGACAGGACACTGGGCGAGGTGGAGGTTCTACCCTTTGCTGTTGTGAATACAACTTTCGGCTGCTGAGCCAGTTCCCTGACTCAAGAGCGCTACGAGACGCAGCCTTCCCCATTCGACGCTGGCGCGTAATGACGACGCTGTAAATACCAGCAAACCCGTTTTCCCTGCGGATCCTTTCAGCAGCAGATTCCAGCCCCTCTGCGGCTGCGACCAGCGCTCGAAAGGCCCCGACTTTCTTTCCTCTCCATTCCACGCCACAGCATTTTATACGCTAGACTCCCGCAGGACCCCTCTGCTTACAGCAGCAGAAAGCATTGTCATGTGCCCCATCAACTGCAGGGGGAAGGGATGGCTGGCTAAGGAGGACGAGGCCTGGACACCTGCTCTGGGGGGGTTTCAAAGACCACCCAGGGCCTTGGCTCGGAACGGTCGGATCGGAAACGTGCAGCCAGTCGTGTGAATCTCGGCAGCTCTCCCTCACCAGCACGAAGGGGAAGGGCCCCGCTCGCTTGGATTTCTACCTGTGGGTTTGAGGAGTCGAATGATTTCAGACTGATTCCTACTTGGCCCTGCCTGTGGCACGAGGGCTCCGTGCCCCATCACGTAGAGCACAGCCCCAGCTGGCTCTGTGCACGGCACCCGCAGGGAGAGCTCTGTCATCAGCTGTGATCGTGATGATTACATTGTTCCCGTGGCTATAAATAATCTCCTCGGCTCCCTCCTCCCACCTCTGCATCCTTCCTCATAGTCACTTGGCTGTGTGGGGGGGGTGCTCGGCTGCGGAGCATTCAGATTGTTCCCTCCGGCAGGTGTCAGGCAGAGGGGCTGCAGCCTCTTAGCAATCTGGAAAGGGACCCGGCCTGACTTTCCCTTCACCCCCTATTGGCTCCAGGCATGCTCCAAATTTCGGGGTGCCCTAGGGTGTTGTGAGCTCCGGCAGCTAGTCCCATCCCCCCTGTGTGCTGCTCCCAGAGGGCCTGGGAAAACCCCTCCTGTCCTACCCCTACTCTGCCCACATTCCAGCCCTTCCCCTAAGCCCCGCCTCTGGTCCATTCCTCCCCGCCTCGTCCTGCCCTTGCTCCGCCCCCTCCCCGATCCCGTTCCATCCCTTCCCCCGAGCGACAGGCCCCGGGGGATTAGTGGGCAGACTGGTGCTAGCACCTGGGGTTGGGCCCGTCCCCACACTCACTGGCCCCAACCCGCTCCACTCTACCAGCTTCCAGCCGCATTGCCCTGCTTCCCTTCCCTCAAGCCCCCTCCCATGTGGCTTCCCCCCCCACTCCTGCCTCCACGATCCCACAGCCCCCCGCCCCACAGAGGGGCCAGCCCCCCGCTCGTGGCACAAGAACTGCCAGGCCCAGCCCTGGGCACGAGAGAGGCCTATCCAGGCGGTATGGACGCAGCCTACCCATTGCAGCGGCAGCCCACAAACAGCCCTGCTCTTTCAGGGTTGCTGTGGCCATTGAACCCCAATAATAAGTGAGCACTGGAGGGATAATGTCTGCCAGTGATCAGCAGACACAAGATCTTGGCCCTGGTCCATCAGAGAACCCCCAGCGCCTTCCAAAAACAGCGCGAACAAGGGGCCCCGATGAATCGATGTTGGCAGATGTCAGGCCCCGGGCGGGACGGTCCCACCAAACTCTCTTCCCTTTGCTACTAGGGGCCCTGGAGATTAATCCCAAATCAAACTGTGTGAGCAGCCGGGCTGAGCCATTCAAGAACCCCGAATGTCTTGAGGTGCCCAGTTCCCACAATACGGGCGAAAGGGGGAATGGGTGTGCAAACCTCCTCGGCTGCTGGGGGAATTGAGCGACCGACTCTCCTAGGCAGCCTGGAGAACACGAGCCTGCGTTTATCGCTATGCCGTTGCCTTGTGGCATTTCACCCCCGTCGACAAGAGCAAGAGTCTGGTCAGTTTCACTCGTGTTCCCTGACAGAAGACTGAGGGGGCCCGATAACGACTTTCCGATATGTATGGGGCGCTTAGAGAGAGGAGGGTGATCAAGTGCGCTCCGTGTCCAAGGAGCCGGCGTAATCTGCCGCGGGAGAGACGTAGGTTAGATATTAACATAAACCAGAGCTAGTTAAGATCGGGCCCAGGCGCTCTTGTAAGAACAGGCTGGGCAGACACCAGGCAGGGATGGTCTAGAGACTCTAAGTTTACTTGGCCCTGGCTGGACTAGACGGCTTCCGGGGGTCCCTTGTGTCCCTGGGTTTCTGCGATTCTGCCCTTTCCCCAGTTCCTAGTGGGACAGGTGTCCCCATCGTAACTGGGCTGTGTTAGCAGAGGAGAGGGCTCCGTGGCAGGGCTGACGTGTTGGCAGGGGGGATACCAAGGTGACAGACAGAGCCCTCCTGGCCATAGGATGGTGTGGGGCCGCTGCCCCAGGCCTCGTGCTTTTGGGGGCACCGCGGCGGCTGCCTTAACCATCCTATGGATAGGACCTGCCTTATTACCTGGGGCAGGAGCCTGGGGCAGGCAGCAGCAGGGTCCCCCCCATAGTCACCATGGTGATTGGAGCCAGAGCAGTCCAGCATCCTGCTTTGCTCCCCCCCCTCCCCCCCAGGGCCTGCTACACCCCACTTCTCTGGGGTGGCGGGAAGCGGAGCGGAGAAGTCTGCCGCGGCGCTCCGGCTCCTGCTGCCGCTATGGGGGGCTCTGCTGCTGCCGCGCCAGCCCCTCCCTCCTGCCCCGTAATTCTCCAGGCCGTGTTCCTCAGGGGCAAGGGCGGAGCAGGGGTGGAAACTATGGAAGGGGCAGGAGGCAGGGCCTGTTGCAGAGGGGTTGTGCCAGGCCCCGCGCCCCCCTCAGAACGGCCCTGGTGACAGACATCTTGGAAATAGCAGGGCTAACCAGGGAGCGGTCTGGGGGGCAGCTTGCTGAGGCTGCCAGAGCACGGTGCTGGGAAGTCGGATCAGCCCATGAATGTTTGAATTCACCCTGGGACCCCCCTGCAATCTCCACAGAGCCGTGGGACTGGGTTATGTCTCCGGAGGCCGTGCGGGGCTACCAGGCTCTCTCAGTGGATGCTGAATCTTGAAGAGCTCAGCCCAGACCTTCAGCTGCCGTCAGCGGGCGTCTGCCCCAGTGACCGTTCCTCTCCTGTGCTCCAGGAGAGCGTTTGGCTCTTACTGCCTTCAGCAGGTTGCTCCTGATTTACCCAGTGCCTGGCAGGTCAGACGCCGGCCCACGGTGCTGGGTGCGCAGGCCCTGGAGGCAAGGAAAAGGGGGAGCGGAGCCGTCTCTCGTGGATCCCCCCAGTGCCGTGAGGAGAGTCCCACACTTGGGTGAGGAATGTCAGCAGCACAAAAGCGGCAGCCTCGCTCCCAGCAAGGAGGGGGCAGGGGCTGCAGCCGCCCCCCCCTCCGCCGGCCTGATTCACAGGGCTCTGCAGAGCTGCCTGCCCCCAAGGGGGATTTGCCGCATGGCATTACTGTCAGCGCTGTCGTGGGCAGGATCGCGCCTGCTCTGTCCTCCCCTTTAATAAGGGGATTGTGTGAAAGGGGATGAGTGAAGACAAAGAAGCTGCAGAAAGCGCTGGCACTAACTCCGTGGCACCCCGTGGGTGCGGAGGGAGAACGTCAGCCGAGGGCAGATTCAGAGGCAGGCGCTGCGTGGCGCAGGGTAACGTGGAATAGCGCTCTCGTGCCATACCCCTCCCCACCTGCCAGCAGCCCCCAGCCCCTCCTCCTCCTGACCCGCAGCTCCCCTCCTGCTCTTCCGGTCCTGCACCCCGCTCACGCCACTCAGCTCCCCGATTTGGACCGACAGCTCCCCGGCGAGTCCAGTCCTGGACCAGTCCCGCTCTGCTGATGCCCTGCCACTGGATGTTTGTTACCCGCGGCTACCCCGGCCTGGCCCTCCCCTGGCTCTGACATCGCAGTGACTAGCACGCTAACTAGCACACGGCGCCTTCCATGCAAGGGCCCGGAAGCACGTTATCAACGTTCGCTCATGGAGACGGGCCAGGGATCCCCTGGAGTCGATTAACCGACCGGCAAAAGCGCATTGGTTAATGCTATAGACAACAGGCATCCCCCCATCCCCCTCGCAATGAATTTTGTAGCAGGCTGGCCAGCACCCCGGCTCAGTCCTGGCTCACGCCGGGTCCGGGACCTACCCCCGCTGCGGCTCTGCATTTGAAGTGTATTAGGAGCCAGGCGGGCAAGCGGCCCGGGTCAGTTCCGGCTCGCACCAGATCCGGGACCTCAGCCTCCCTGCGCCGTTGCCTCTGTATCAGAGGCAGCAGCAAGGGGGGGCAGGCAGCCGGTTTGTGAGGCGAACTGGTTTTTAAACAGGCTGCCCTCGTGGACCAGCTTCTGCCTGGCACCCCACACTGCTGCCTTTGATACAGGGGACTCCTTGGGGGTGGGACCGGAGCACACTGGCTGCCAGCCCCACCCCCGGGGACTATAGAACAGTCGAGTAACCGCTAAGACTTCATGAGATTAATCGACTATTCAATTCACCGATATTTAACATCCCTAATTCCTGGATGGGGAAACCGAGGCACGGTGCAGCACGTTGCGAGCCACACAATGAGCCAGTGGCAGAGCCAGAATTGGAACCAGGAGTCCTGACTCCCCGCTTGTCCCTCCGCACCCTGTGGGCTCCCTGCTGGGCAGTACTCCCGGATCATCCCCTGCCTGGGCGTTGGCCAAGCCAGGCCAGAGCTAGCCGGCCAGGCACAAGCTGGAATAGCAGCGCCATCTCGTGGCCATTCAGGCAGTGCAGAAGCCAGAGTGGGAGGCCCCAAGATGGATGTGTCAGGGCATCTCTGCTGAGGCTGGTCCCCCTGCAGAGAGCAGCTGCCCCGGCTTGCTGCCTGGTCCTGTACAGCCGAGCATCCCCAGGGCAGGCCCTGCACGCACTGGCGATGGAGCCCGAGGAGATGCACTGCGCAGACTCAGTGCCTGGCCTCTCGTCCGCTGGTCAGAATTCGGGATTGGGGGCCAGGACGTCGGGGTTCTAGTCCGGAGCTCTGCTAATGACTCACGTGACCTGGAGCAAAGTCGTTTCCTCCTGGCCTGAGGGTCTCCATCTTTTAAACGAGGTCCCTAGAACAGTCCTGCCACGCCGCCCCGGGCCGGTGTGCTGATGGGTGTGCCAGTGCTGGTGGAGGATGGGTGAGGTTTGGGGGTGGAATGACCCCACTACCCCAATTGTCTCATTAACTGACCAGTCCGACTTTGGTGTCCCTCCCACCCACTCTCGGCTGGGCTTGTGCTGGCTCCAAATATGCTGTCTCTCTGTGCTAGCCTCTTCCAGCAGCTACCCAGGAGTCCACCACCTGTGGCAGGACAGTGCAGCCAGGGACCAGCAGAGAGCCAGCCGGCCGGGCACTGGTTCCCAGCTGGGGCTTGCAGTGCTGGGGAATGCATAGGAAACAGAGGCTGTGTAAACCGTGCAGCTGGGTCCACTCAGGATGGGCGGTGGGCAGCTCCTCAAAGCTGTTTAGGCTCCTAACTCTGAAAAGGGCAACAAAAACAATGAGGGATTGGGAACAGGTCCCATATGAAGAGAGATTAAAGAGACTGGGACTTTTCATCTTAGAAAAGAGGAGACTAAGGGGGGATCTGATAGAGGTCTATAAAACCATGACTGCAATGGAAAAAGTGAATAAGGAAAAGTTATTTACATATTACATAAGAACTAGGGGTCACCAAATGAATTTAATAGGCAGCAGGTTTAAAACAAACAAACGGAAGTTTTTCATCACTCAGTCAACCTGTGGAACTCCTTGCCAGAGGATGTGGTGAAGGCTAAGACTTTAACAGGGTTCAAAAAAGAGCTAGATAGATTCATGGAGGTTAGGTCCATCAATGGCTATTAGCCAGGATGGGTAGGGATGGTGTCCCTGGCCTGTGTTTGTCTGGCAATGGGTGACAGGGGAGGGATTCCCTGTTGTGTTCCCTCCTTCTGGGGCATCTGGCATTGGCCTCGGTGGGCAGACAGGACACTGGGCTAGATGGACCGGCGATCTGACCCACTCTGGACGTTCTTATGTAACTTCCGCCACAATCAATAAAAGTTAGCGACTTTTGCCCCTTTTCGACCTGGCGGCAGGTCGCTGTTCAGAGCCCCGAGGGTGTCTGCTTAGACGAACAGGGGGTGGAGCTGGTGTTTCCTTTGGGCATTCCAAAGAAGGTACCAAGCCCTGGGCCTTTGAACGCAGAAGGAATCAAGCAGCAGGAAAAGGCTTTGTTTGCTCCTCGCCTCTTTTTGGCTGCCCCCCCAACCCAAAACCTCTTCCCAGGTGTCTTTCAGGGTCAGCCACCGGCCTTTCAGCCGCTCCTTCAGGCTGTTTCTCTGCCCTGGTCTGGTCGCAGTTGCTGTGTGACGGCTTCTCCCCAGGCCCCCACCCCTGCAAAAAAACCCAACCTCTTTGGTGGGTTCACACGCCCCTTTGGTGGGGTTGTCAGGGGCCTGGTTTCTGCTTGGAAAGTCCAGTCGCAAGCGGGACCTGGCAGCGTCCGGTCGCAGGCACCGGCTGGACACCAAACGGCTGGTTTCCGCAGGGCAGGGGAGGCGCCAGGTCACTACCCTGTACCGGCACCTGCTCAGCCGGGGCCACCTCCTACCTGCTTGTCAGGCTGCAGGAGCTGCCATAGCAGCCCCAGAACAGAGGGCTCCCAGAGGGAGGGGGAGATGATCCAGTGGGCGGGGTGGAGGGGCAAGAAGTGGAGTTGGGGTGGGGTCGGTAGGTGGTGGAACCAGGGGAGCTGAAGCGGCTTCCATAGCAGACGGGGCTACACTTTGGTTGAATGACTCAGCGTCCCCACTATAGACATGGTTCCAACACCCTGGCAAGACCTTGGGGGCAGCCCCACAGAAGTGGGGAGGACCTTGGGGGAAGAGGCGGGGCTGAGGCAGGGCCTCGGGGCTCCCGTGATTGGCGTTTATAAAACGTCTCACCCTCACGTTGGCCGGGTGCTTACAGTGACGTGAGTGGAAGGGCGAGTTTGCACCAGCCAGTCTCAGCGGGGTTTGAATTCTCCCAGACGAGAACAACGCCTCTGGGGGCCTGGCCCTTTCTCTGCTAGGGCTGCCAGGTGTCCGGTATGGAACTGGACGGTTCGGTATTGTCACCTCCTGTCCGGTAAAAAAATTCCGAAAATACCAGACACCTAAAATGTCCAGTACGTTCTGATTATTTCCCGGGCTGTCCGGCTCAATACGGAGGCAGCCTGGTGACCTGAGTGCTTACTGGCTTCCGCAAGATGGGAGGCAGCCGCGGAAGCCTGTTAGGGCCAAAAAACCTCAGACATGTTTCTTAAAGGGGCCATGCTGTGGGGTTTGTTTGTGCTTAACAACTCTCAGAGTCCTTTTTTTTTTTTGGTTCAGTATTTTTTCAGAAACCATCTGGCAACCCTATTCTCCTCCCCCAGCTTCTCTTGGTGGAGCATGGTGGCAGGACTTGCTGCAAGGGGCAGGGCTGTTCCCCCCGTTTCACAGACGGTGGCCCGAGACACAGGGAGCCTTGCCCAAGGTGAGTTTGGGGCAAAGCAGAGACGTGAACCCAGATGACACAAGTCCCAGGTGCATTCCCTCACTGCTAGGCCATCCTTCCCCTCCAGCAGGCAGCTGCACTGGCCCCCCACTATTGCCCCCAAAGCAGCCTCAGGCATAATGGAGAAGGTTCCTCCCAAGAACAGGTTTGCTGAGCCGAGAGGGGCCGGGCCCGGCAGGGCCAGGGCTTGGCCCCGTCCAGGCATCACTTTTAAAGATATCGGAGGGCACTTGTGGCAGAGGCTGCCAGCCACCACACTGGGCCACAGCAGCTGAGCAGGTTCCCTGGTGAGTAATGCAGCTAGTGGAGCCACTTGATTCTGACTGAGCCAAGACATCCCAGTTTCCCTGTGGCCTGGGACCATGTCTGGAGGCGCCTGACGTGCCCTGGGTTTTCATTTCAACAATCAAAACATTGAAGAGAGTTGTTTCTAAGCACTAATTCGGGGTGGGTAATAAAGAGGCTCACGGGCAGGATGCAGTTAGCCCCGGGTGATTTATTTACCCGCGGTTCACTGTTCTCGGCCAACAGGCGCTGCGGGTAGTGGGAGCCAGGCCCACAGCTCCCAATGGCTGGGAATGGCGAATGGCAGCCAACAGGTGCTGCGAGGGGCCGTATCTTCAGACGCACAGTGAAATAAATCGCCTGGGGACTGCGTCCAGCCTGCCAGTCACTTAGGGGCACGTCTGCCCAGCAGGGCAAAAGCCGAAGTAAGCGATGCGACTTCAGCCCCGTCGATGGCTGACGTCGAAATAGCTCCGTTCGGCTTGTGGCGCTGTCTGCGCAGCAGGAAGGGAAGGAAGAGCGCTCTTCCCCCGACTTCCCTCACTCCTCGGGAAAGGAGGGCTGCAGGAGTCCAGCTCCCCATTATTTCGCAATAACGGCTTGCCGTGTAGACGCCTGTTGTGTTATTGTGAAATAACGCGGCTGTGTAGATGTGCCGTTACTGCCCCGGGCCAAGTGTCTGCTCAAGGGACGCTTGCTCCGAGTGGAAGCTGGCTGGGCTCTACCAGGAGCGTGGAGCAAAGCAGAAGGAGCGTTTGTCGGGAGGAGCAGCAGAGGAGTGGGTTGAAGGCAGGCGCCCCCTTGCTCATAGTTGCCACTAACGGCTCTTGGTGGCCTCATTCAGACAGGAGGTGAGCAGAGGGTTTCACTGGGTGTGTGATCTTTTTCACAGGGCACCTCTGTCTGGCAGGGAGAACTCCCAGCCCTACAAGATGGCCCCTCAAATCACGCTGGGGTTTGAGCTAAAAATTAGGGCCCCTGAGCCATCATCAGGCCTCCTCCTGGGACTGTCAGCCATGGGGGCCACGTCATTCCGGAACTAGCGCCTCATTGAGCCATGGGCAGGGATGAATCTTTCCTGTGTTAGGCTGCAGCCAATCCACAAGCCAGGAGCTGGTCAGGTGGCTCCCCAGGCGGGTATATTAACCTCACAGGCAAGCCAGCTGCTCAGTCTTTTCAGTGAGGTTGCCTCGTGGCTTGGAAGAGGTGGCGGCCCTGCCTGACAGGTTCTGCTCCAGCCCGGCTCTTGACTCCTGGTTCCAGTTCTGACCCACAGGCCCATGGCCACCGCTCCGGCTTGGAGGCCTGACTGTCATTGCCTGCATTTCTGCGGGGGAAGCCGAGAGGAAAAGGGGAATTTTAGAAGCACTGTAGGCTTCAAATTGCACAATGTGGATGCGGTACGGGGCTGGCCCGACCAGTGTGGGGCAATTCCATCCAGTCCCAGAGAGTGGGCAGCCCTGGAGCAGGGCCAGGATAGAGGCTCATCTGCATCCTCAGGGCGGCAGCGGGTGGCGCGGGGAGTGGTGACTGCCATGACCAGGGGCCAGAGAACTCAGGAGCAGAGAGCGGCTGGGCAGTAGGCTGCTCCTCTGGAGTCCTCAGGCCCGGCTCACGCTGCCCGCTGCCCCTGGGTGCAGCCCACAGCAGGACGAGGCAGTGAGGGGAGGGGGGACTGCTGAAGCCTGAGCACTGCGCCCACAGGTGGGGGACGGTGTTCCCTGTAAGCTGAGTGTTTGGGTGGCCCCCCAAGAGAGATTCAGGAGCTGCCCAGCTGATTAGCAGAGCACCCACGGCCGACAGCGTATGTTTCTCCCAGTGGTGCACATCTGCACATGCCTGGGTGCACGTAACATTTATTCTGCACATTGGGTGGAAAAAATGAGGGAACATTGGTGGGGGGTTGGCCAGCAGATGGGGCTGTTGGAGCCAGCACGGCCAGCAATCCGCCTTTGACACACGCTGCATAAGCCACCACTACATTTGCCCCAAATTTATTAGTGCCCTACGCAGCTCCGTATGCCTCAGGACAGCCCTGCCACAGTATAAATCCATGAGACGGTCTGGACGGACGGGAGCAAAGTGGCTTCTGTTTTTCCCCCTCTCTCCTTCCAGAGCGAGCATTCACTGTGTCAGATGCTCCCCCCAGAGGAAGCTGGGAGAGGAGCAGACCAGGAATTTGAGGAAATGCCGAGCCGCTAAAACCAGCACTTCGCCGCAGGAAATGGTCATTTCAGCAAACTGCTCACTTTGAAAATCTTTGGGCAAAGACCTTGCGGCCGTGTTGGGGTGTTTGGCTGCCAGATTCTCAACCAAACCAGTTCCCATCATCCTTCAAGTCAGCTGATGCTTTGTGGGTGACTGTGGCTGCTCCCCCAAGGCACTTTCTCTCCATATTCACACGGCAGCTTGATATCTGCCCCCCAGATCTTAGTGTCTTGGGTCCAAATATGCAGCTGGCGTGGGCAGCCTGAATCGCTGGGGGCCTGCCCATGTCACTAACGCTGCTGCATAGCAAGTGTGAAAGGCCCCCAGAGTGGCAGGGTGGCTTCCCCCCCCCTTGCTGGCCTCGGGGACACCAGGGGCAGGGTGACGGAGAACCTGGCCCTGCCTGGGTGCGTCATTGCCTAGTTTAAGGCCAGACTGGGACCATCGCGTCTGCCCGGAGCCTTTCAGTGCCCCACGCTGAGCCTGGTAACGGGCGTGGGTCTGACCTGCATGCTGCGGGCAGAGACAGAGGTGCCACCAATCCCTGACGCCCCCGCAGTGGCACCAGGCCCACTGATGGGAGGGGCAAAGGGTCAGTTGCCCTGGGGCCTGGCGAGCCAAAGGGGCCCAGAGTCCTGGCCACCAGAGCTGCTGCTGGAGCCCTGGGCTGCGGGGGGAGGGGAGGTACGTGTGGCTTGAACCCGTAGGATTCCTGCTCTGCTGTTCCCCACTTCACCAGCGCTCTTGGGGGGGCAGCGTGGGCATGGCTGGCACCCAAAAACCAGCACCCCCCCCCTCCCCGCCAGGCCCATGGATTCTCCCACAATGCCCCCGGCTCCAGCTGTGACCAATCCCCACTCCCATCCCCAGCGCACCTGGCCAAGTGCCTGCGACCCTGCTGGCTGTCAGGTGGCCGAGTTCTCTGGTTGGAGCCTTCTGCAGCAGTGTCCGCGTGGACCACGTCACCCTGCGGATTGTGGCCCGCTGCTTCCCTGGCTGCTGCGTGATGCCGCACAAGGACGTGCCAGAGAAAGGCGGGTTCAAAGGAGCTGCCGGGGCGGCTGCGAACGCAAGCTGGGGACGTGCAGTCACACAGTTCCCTGGGCTCAGGACTGCCACGCTGAATCTGCCTGCTCAGGTCCATTTCCTACCTGCAAGAAA
>JANRFK010006656.1:11311061-11327842 GCA_030068395.1 Apalone spinifera | reverse complement strand
GGGGGGGTCTAGGTGGCTGATAGGAGAGGAGGGTTGGTGGGGGCCTTGGGGGTTGATGCGGGAGGGGGGCTGAGGAGGGCAATGTAGGACCAGGTGAGAGTCCCGAGGAGGGGAGTGGGTAGGGGACAAAATTCCCACTATAGGAGCTGGGGAGGGGAGGGAGGTACCTTGGGAGCAGAGTCTCAAGTACAGCGCCCTGCCCCATAGAGAGCCAAGGGCTTCCTTAGATCTAACCCCAGACCTTTGCCTTCTAGGTTCTGGGGGGCAGGTGGCCGCTCCTCTCCTTTCACTGTGAGACCCCAATAGGGGATGGGTGGCAGTTCCCTTCTCCTCCTATCTCTTTGCGGGGGCTGTGCCCCTCTGTAGGCTTTGGGGGGAGTGTGATGTCTATCTCCCCTTGACACTAGGACTGCCCACAAGGGAACAAGAATCTAGAGGGGAAACTATTTTGTTTTGTCTCCTTTGTGGTGGGAGTGATTCGGGTCTGCTGCCCCTCTGCGGGCTGTGTATAAGTCTGAGGCTTTTTCTCACCCCTGACCCCACATCAGAATAAAAGGTGCCTCTATTGCTGAAAAGGGGATGTTGTCAATGGGAAAGTGCAAGCAGTAATGAAAAATGAGGAAGAAGATTCTTGTCCTGGCTCAGCCAAAAGGGAGAGCATTCAAGGAAGTGGCAGGTAACAGCAGGCAGTGGGGTAAGAAAATTCAAAGGGAGGAGAAAGATCTGGCATATGGGAAATCTTTGTTGTTGATAGCATGTTAGTGTTAGGGGAGCTAGCTTTGGTCATTTACAGCCTGTGATTTCTAAGTTAAAGGAATTCCTGTCTGGTGTCTTAATGAAGTAAGTGACTATTTTCTAGGGTAAGATTGAAGCATAAGAAAATCAAGTTCAAGCATAATTAAGCTTTTTAGTTAGTCATTCAATTTGGCTTATGTCTAAACACGTTTCCAGAAATGTTAATATATAGGCTTATTTAAGGTAGAAACTAAAAGGACTTGAATGTCACCACCTGATATATTCTACTATATTATTTGAGTTAGATGGAAAGTGTGTAATTATTAGTCCAGAACTGGTTTACTTCAGAAGTTAGAATTTTTATCAATTGTTGTCACATGGTAGCTGATCAGGAAGTCCTTGGAGTCTTGGCACAAGTAAACTTGGTGTTGGAAACTTTTATATGAACAACTTTCTTAATTATCTTTTTGACAGAATATTAGTAAATTGATGGGAGTTTAGTGTGATAATGCTGCCACAGGTTGGTAGAACATAGCATCACAGATATCAACTGTGGAAGGGATTAAGAAACAAATGTAGATGTTGGTTGCTAGAACAAATAATTCGGTTGTAAAACTCATTTGTTACATGTTTTTTATCACTGCTGCTCTCAGGCTGAAATGCAGTGTTGCTTTCCAACAGACATTCAACTTTCCAAATAGCTTTAGATTTGAATATTACACACTGATGCTCCACAGTATTAGGCAGTATTCAATAGAACCATATACCAGGAAAAACCACTCAGTTTTTAACTACATAATGTAGTTTAAAGATGATTTGGTATTGGTTTGGTGGCCTAGAAAGATGTAGCTGCTTTCAAGGACTCAGTGCCCCCCCCCCCAAAAAAAAAAGTACTGAGCAGCTTGTAGGATTTTATGAGAGACAGCTTTTGTTAAATGATATGAAAAACTATTTACCAATGTTTATGTGCATGTTTGTTGTGAAGGTGATGATATGTATATTAACTTTTTGTAGTTCATGATAGGGATATGAAAGAGTAGTCAAATAGTTGACTACTTGATAAGCCTAGGAGTTGACTACTCACGTTTCTCCCTCCCCCCCTGGCTGCCAGTGTATCAGAGGCAGCAAGGTGGGGGGGAGAGGGACGACACAGGAGCCGGTGCTGGCAGAGCCAGCTCAAAATCTAGTTCTCTCTCCCTCTCCAGCACCGTTTCTGTGGTGCTGGGGGCAGGGAACGCAGAGATGCTGTGGGCTCTTACTATATGTAAAAGGGAGAGGCAAGGCATGGGACTTGGCATGAGCGGGGACTTCCCGACAGCTCTTACTACATCTAAAAGGCAGAGCCGCAGTGGGGTTAGCTCCTGGGGCTGGTGCGAACTGGGACTGCTTAGTCCTGGCTCACGCTGCCCCCGGGAGCTCACCCCACTGTGGCTCTGCAGTTTAAATGTAGTAGGAGCTGGGCTGCTGCATGCCCAGCTCCTACTATATTAAAACTGCAGAGCTGCAGCGGGGGTAGTGAGCGTCCCCCTTATCGACTAATCACATAATTGATGGAAATTCCATCGACTGCTCGATTACCTGATTAATCACAATTTAACATCCCTAGTTCTTGCTTTGAGCTATGATTCCACTCAAAACTGAAATAGACTCTGGATGAATAATTCTGTGGAGATTTCATTTGGAGAAATTTTCTTGAGGACAGTTAGGCATACTAAGATACTGGGTATGATAATATTGGGTAGCAGAATCAGAGATCTTTGCCAATATTAATGTCTCTTTCATCTTCATGCATGCCCTATTTCTGTCTTTGTGACTGATCTTCTTTATCAAAGAGGACTGAATATATTGTTTCCCTTGTTTCCCATTCTAGAATAAATACTTGACAAGTTACTCCTTTTGCAGGAATCTAGATAGTCAAAGAATGAATAGTGTAACTCTTAACCATTTAAAAGCAGGTAGAATAACTTCCTCACCAGATTTTCACACATGCAGCATGATAGATAAGAACTGATCAAGTTTTGGCAAGTATACGTACAAATTATTAACCAGTTTAAATGTACATTTCCTACTGGTACTGTTACATCTTTGAAGATTTCCCTAATGTACAGTACCTCTGAGGGAGACCATCACAGATACTACAAGATACCTTTTCTTTCTTCCTTCCCCTACCTCATCTCACTGCCGAGCAGTTTAAACACATGATAGTTTTTAGTGAGATACTAAGCACTGAACCACAGCTCTCCAAATGGTGCCTCATTTGTCCAGTGTGTGGGTACCAAACTGTTATATTCAAAATAGCAGCCTTTAAAAACTGTTCTCCATTGATTTGGTTATTCATCGTGTTTAGGCCGTGTCACTGAGACGCTGATGGTTGTATGTATCTAAATGTCAGCTGAAGGGTTTGGCTTGTCCAGAAGAGCAGATGTTTACTGTCATGGACTTGTGAACAACTATTGACATGCACTTTGTGTTGGTGGCTGTTGGATAGCATTCAGCGTAATAAATCATGGATGCCTGGCAATGAGTCTTAGGCCTTGTCTGCTCTAGGATTTCCCTCCCTACAACTCCCACCATCAGTACATGTAATTTGTCTCCACTCTGGTTAGCAATAGTGGAAGCATTACTAAATACAGTGTTTGCTGGTGACTGCCAGCCTGTTAAACAGGGGTGGGGAACTTGAGGCCCGGGGGCTGGCTGTGGCCCCTGGCTTGCCTGGATCTGGCCTCCATGGCTCAGGGCTCCCCTCCTAGAACTGGGGAGCCCGCATCTACTGTGGGACTGGAGCACACAAAATCTACTAGCCTGCGCCCCATTAGGTTCTGGTGTGTGAGGGGTTTCTTTCTCCTCCTCAGTCAGGAGCCGTGTCTGTGAGGGTTTAGTGGTTTTTTTGGCTTCTCACTTGTGTGTAGCCCCCAACTGATTTTTCCATGGAGCAGTGGTCCCTGACCCAAAAAAGGTTCCCCACTCCTGCTCTTAAACATTGCGTTGGCTAGACCTGCTGAGAGCCCCCTTTGCTAGAGCTCGCTGTTGCTGCTGTATTTGAGCTAGTGGGGTATACTAGGAAAAAAGCTACATAAGATGAAGTGAAAGAAATATTAAAATGGAGGAACAGATTTATCTTGTCTTTTGTAATCTCAGAATGGTTGTACTAGTCAAAATGAATGGACCTGTTAAACTTTCCTTGCTAGATTACTGGTAGATGTAAGCGTCTGTTGGACAAAGCATCCTGGAAGTGGTAATCCCATGGCCCTTGCTGTGTGTACATGAAGTTGTTTTCTCTAGAATTTTCAAAAGAGGCTAAAAGTTAGGCACTCAGGTCCCATTGAATTTGTGTGTGTGTTAGATATGTAGGTCAATTTCCTTTGAAAATCCTGTTTCTAGTGACAAAGTCCCTTGGGAGCAGGACTGTATCAGTGACAACCATATTGGAAAACTATTGTTCAGTACTGAGCTGGGAAAAAAGGTGACTGTAATAAGCATGGGTTAGGTGTCCCTTGTGGAAAAGCTTATTTAATAATAAAAAAGCTACGTTCTGTCCCCCTTACAAGACTCTAGTTTTGCTAAGTCCTTTATCTTTTAACTTCATGGCTTTTTATAGGGTACTTTTAAGCTGGCATAACTTGTCCAATTCTGGATTCGCTTTAACCGCAATAACGTAAATGTGTAAATATGGAGAACTGAAAGATTATTGGAGAAGTATAAAAATATTTTTTCCCACTGGATGTGCTGCTGCACAGACTCCTTTGTTTATATGGTCAGATAAGCAACAGTCTAACAAGCAGCACTTTTATCATAGAATATTAGGACTGGAAGGGACCTCGAGAGGTCATCGAGTCCAGTCCCCTGACCTCATGGCAGGACCAAATACTGTCTAGACCATCCCTGATAGACATTTATCTAACTTACTCTTAAATATCCCCAGAGATGGAGATTCCACAACCTCCCTGGACAATTTATTCCAGTGTCTGAATACCCTGACAGGTAGGAACTTTTTCCCAATGTCCAACCTGAACCTCCCTTTCTGCAGTTTAAGCCCATTGCTTCTTGTTCTATCCTCAGAGGCCAAGATGAACAAGTTTTCTGCCTTCTCCTTATGACACCCTTTTAGAGATCTAAAAATATCAAATAGCTTTTGAAGGTGAAATCCCTTCTGTTTTCTTTTTGCAGCATTAATTCTTTTGTTTGGCATTACAAAACAAAACATAATATCAGCCTATTACCAGCCAGTTGTTACCTAAACCTTGAATCATTTTTTTAATTTTAAATGTATAAGAAGTTGTGCTTGACATACGTAGTGGAACGTCCTGAGTGTGGTACACGTTGGCTTGCATCCATTATTCCATCTCTGGGAAGAAGGTATAATGGATGTTAAATAAAAATACCTGAGCTTGAATGGAAAATACTGTCATTTATTGGCTAACTTTCATTTTGTGTTGCAACTTGTCTTCTGGGGGAACAAGAGGGTTACATGTAAAATCAGCATGCAGGAATTTCACCAAGCAACACTTTTCTCACCAAGACTGTTCAAGTGTTGAAAGAAACTTTGTTCATTCCTATCTTTCCAGTTCTCAAAAACAGCAACTCCCCACTCCTCTGTTGGAGCTGACATTTGCCATCATAAGTTCAGTTTAATTTAACCAGTAACTCGATCCCATTGGTAAACACTAAAAGAAGAGCTATAATGGGTCTCACCAAAGGACCATAGAGCCCAGTAAGCTGTCTTCTGAGAATGGGTAATGCCATGTGCTTCAGTGGGAATAAATGGAACAGGGAATCATTAAGGGACACCATTCCTCCCCATCCTAGCTAATAGCCACTAATGAACCTATCTTATCTAGATTTTTTGGAACACAGATATAATCTGGGCCTTTACAACATCCTCTAGCAAAGAGTTCCACAAGTACACTCTGTGCTGTGTGGAAAAAATACTGTTTTGTTTGTTTTTAAACCTTCTGCCTATTAATTTCAATGGGTAACCCTTAGCTCTTGTGTTATGAGGAGTAAGTAACACCTCCTTATTTACTTTTTCTACACCAGTGAAATCTACCATATTTCCCCTTAATGGTCTCTTCTCAAATGAGAAGTTCCAGTATTATTAATTGGTCCTCCTATGGAAGCTGTTCCATATCCCTAATGCCCTTTTCTGAATCTTGTCCAGTTCCAGTATATATCTGGGCACACCTGTGGTTCAGACCCTGGCAGAGGGAGGAGCAAGTGGCTCTGCCACTGCTACTCCCCTTCCCTCAGTTGGGGGAGTGGCAGTGCAGCAAAGCGCTCGTCCAGAGGCTTATCCTGCCGCTCGCGTAGCAGCGGGGAGCGGTGTCTCGGAGCACGGAGCCAGGTGTGTCCCTAGAACCAGGGTGCTAGGTAAGCACCCCATCCCCGTCACATTGAGGCCCCACAGCATCCTCCTAGGGCCAGACAATTCCGTAATCCAGCATACCCTATTTCCCAGCATTGCCAGACGAATGAAGTTCCAGTGTCTCTTGTGATGAGGCGATCACATCTGCATCCAGTGTTAAAGATGTGGGCACGCCACAAACATAACATTAAAATGGCCAGACGGGGTCAGACCAAAGATTCATGTAGCCAGTGTCCTGTCTGCCGACAGTGGCCAATGCCCGGTGTCCCAGAGGGAGTGGCAGAACAGGGAATCATCAAATGATCCATCCCTGGAGCATTTCCCTGTACCAAGATAAAATTTTAGGGAAAAACACACATGCAAGCAGGCAAAGGCAAATAACAATATGCGGTTTCTCTCTTATTGATCTCTTTCGCAATGATTCCCAACAGTCTCTTAGCCAGAGGGCTGAGAACAGCAAGCCGGGACCTTGGTGATAAGGGTCAGGGCAGGGGGCTCTTGTCTCACCCCCACTGGGCAGAAGCACCTAGCTCCTCCACTCCCTGCAGGATAGCAGCCCTGAGGTTCCCCATCTGGTAGGCAGAGTGGGAATTGGGGGAGAGGGGGCGATGCAAGATGCCCTTTAACTGAAAGAGCCACATGTGACTTAGGAGCCACGGGTTGTCCACCCCTCGCGTATCACATTTATTTTTGAGGAATGCAAGAGTGGCTTGCTTGCTAATCTTGGGAGCACTTCCCTGTGCCAGAATGTAGTTTTAGGGAAAAGCTGCACATTCAGGCAGGCAAAGGCAAATAACAATCTGTCCCGTTCTGTCTTGTTGCCATTCTTTTTCTGCCTTGTTTGTGGTTTCCCAGGGAAACCCATCCTACTGGCAGTGAGCACTGGGCAAAAATAAAACTTCATTTTTTCCTTTGTTAGGTGAATTTATAGCAGAGGTGGGCAACCTACGGCCCACTTCCTGCTGCTCCTCTCTCCCTCCTAGCACTTCTGGATGTGCTAGTCACCCCTCTCCCCCCTTGCAGAGCTGGAACAGCTGGGAGGGAGAGGGATGAGCAGGTAAGTGTTCTGCCTGTGTCTCTAATTCAGGTACCTTGTGTTTATTGGAGTGATCCCTTCTCTTTAGGGCAAAATCTGCACAAACATGTCTGAAGGCTTGTCTTGTAACTGTTAGATCCGGTTACTCTTTTGCTCTGCCTTTGATGGGACAGACTTCTTAAATGACAAGGTTAGGACTTCATATTTTTTCAGATGACAGCATTAAGGGGAAAAAAGTTTATATGGTAATAGGATCAGTTGGGCCTTGGTTGCACTTCAGAGCTAGTCAGAATTCATCTTTTACATTCCAGCATGAATTTTCATCAGTAGACAAAAATAAGTTATGAATCTTTCACAGAATTTTTCTCTTAACATAAAAAGCATTGAAAAACACATCTTTTCATGCATAATGTAAAGTGTCAACAATGAGAAATTGGTGGCATCGTCACTCCTGAAAGAGAGGTTCTACAAAGGCATAAAATCCTTTACGTAACCATCTGAAGAGGAAGGGAGCAATCAGTTTTTCTGTGGAAAGACTACATAGTAACAATCAACAGTGTAAAGCTGACCCATACTGAATGGTAGGTTGGAATGGCAGGAGAAATTAGTGTCAAGTATCAGAGGGGTAGCCGTGTTAGTCTGAATCTGCAAAGGCGACGAGAAGTCCTGTGGCACCTTATAGACTAACAGATTTATTGGAGCATAAGCTTTTGTGGGCAAAGACCCACTTTGCATCTGATGAAGTGGGTCTTTGCCCACGAAAGCTTAGGAGAAATTAGGTGGCTTGGGGTGACACTGATTTCCTTCTTGATGTGTATTTGGAGATAGTGGAGTTGCAATTCTCAAAATTTTATCTATGGTGTCATAAGGAGGAGGGAGAAAACTTGTTCTTCCTGGCCTCTGAGGATAGAACAAGAAGCAATGGGCTTAAAGTGCAGCAAGGAAGGTTTAGGTTGGACATTAGGAAAAAGTCCTAACTGTCAGGGTGGTTAAACACTAGAATAAATTGCCTACAGAAATTGTGGAATCTCTGGAGATATTTAAGAGTAGGTTAGATAAATGTCTATCAGGGATGGTCTACAGTGCTGGGTCCTGCCATGAGGTCAGGGGACTGGATTTGATAACCTCTCGAGGTCCCTTCCAGTCCTAGTATTCTGTGATTCTATGAAAAGCCACCTTTGCTGCTGACTAAAGACCTCTACTGACAAGTTGCAAAGTTTAAGCCAGTTTTTTTCAACTTGAAAAATGTCAGTCTCCATATGGAGTATAAAGGTATCCTAAATGATAATCTTGTAGATCTAGCACAATAGGGCCTTGGCTATTTGGCCTCTGGAGATAATATGTAAATGCTACATAAACATGGACACAGGATAGGGTATGAAAAGAGGGAAACTGAGAAATGCTAGAAATCTGACTAGAAAAATAACATTCCCCGAAGGAAATTAGCAATTTATTTGACATGTCTGTACTTAGATTCGTTGGTACTTGATCAGTTCCTATCAGTCATGTATAAGGATGTTAAGTATTGGGTAACTGACTAATCGAATAGTCAATGCATTTTTGCATTGACTGTTTGATTAGTTGATAGGGTGCCTTCGCCTTTGAAGTGTAGCAGCATCCCTAGGACGAAAGCGCTGAAGCCTGGGGTCAGCTGGGGACTCCCCCGCTGAACCCGGGCTCCGCGCAGCACTGCTGCTTTGAAATGCTGTGGGGAGCCCAACATTTGCTTATCAGATAGTTGGCTAGTCCTTCACATCCCGTTGCTCAGTGAAGAGGGAAAAACAGTAACAGAAAATGTGGAAATGGCAGAAGTGCTTAACAACTTCTTTGTATCGGTTTTCATCAAGAAGCTTGGTGGTGATTGGGTGCCTAAAATAGTGAAAGCTGGAGAAAAGGAGGTGGTAGTCTCAAGTTAAAATAGGAAAAGAATAAGTTAAATATTACTTGGAAAAGTTAGATGTCTTCAAGTCACCAGTGCTTGATGAAATGTATCCTAGTTGTGACAGTTCTCCCTCCCCCCCCCCTCGCTTCATAAACTGACTTACAGATACAAATATGCATAACTCAAAGGGTATGCTTAGACTACATGCCTCTGCTGACTGAGGCATGTAAATTAGATATACCGACATAGTCAATGAAGCAGGGCATAAGGAATCGATCAGCAAAGGCTTTCCTTGCCGTCCAATCCCCGTCTTGACTGCTGCTTCGTGCCGACAAACAGCTGAGCCGGCACAACGCGGCAGCCATTTTTATTCTAATGAAGCGGGGGATATTTAAATCCCCCACTTCATTGACTGTGTTGGTATGTCTGATTTACATGCCTCAGTCGGCATGTAGTCTAGACATACCCAAGATTTTCTGGATAAAATATCTAATGTAACCTATCAATTTTAATGTCACAGTCTGCTGGATATGTATATCTTATTTTAGTGCATGTATCACTCTTGTATGTAAAGTGAGACATACAGGATACGGAATGGTTTATGGTTTTAAATGTGCAAATGAAAGCCATCAAGAGTGTTTCCCTCAGTGTCTGGATGGTCACCTGTAAACAGCTTCCTTTGTCCTTTGAGTCTAAGAAGTAGTTTCACGAGGCATAAAGGATCTGCCGACAAAGGGTTCTAGGGTCGGCATATCCCCGTCTAGACTGGTGTGCTGTCAACAATCAGCTGTTCGGTGCAGAGTGGCAGCCATTTTGCTTTAAATGAAGTGGTGATTATTTAAATTGCAGCTTCATTTCCCTTTGCCGTCCTGCCTAATCTACGTGGCTCTGTCGATGGAGCCATGTAGTCTAGACACACCCATATAGTGCCCATTTATAAAAGGGGAAATAAAGACAACCCAGGAAACCACAGGCTAAGTCAGCTTAACTTCTGTGCCGGGAAAGACAATGGAGCAAATAATTAAGGAATCCATCTGCAAACATCTGGAAGATAATACATTGATAAGTAACAGTCAGCATGGATTTGTCAAGAATAAATCATGTCAGACCAACCTGATAGCTTTTTTTGGTGGGATAACAAGTCTTGTGGATAAGGGGGAAGTGGTAGACATGGTTATACCTAGGTTTTAATAAGGTGCTGATAGTCTCATGTGACCTTAGAAATGCAACCTAGACGGGTCTACTATAAGGTGGGTATATAACTGGTTGGATAATCATTCTCAGAGAATAGTTACCAGTGTTTCAAAATCATGTTGGAAGGGCATAACAAGTGGGGTTCCACAGGAACAGTTTTGGGACGGGTTCTGTTGAATATCTTCGTCAACGTTTTAGATAATGACACAGAGAGTATGCTTAAAGTTTGCAGATGATACCAAGCTGGGAGGGGTTGCAAGTGCTTTGGAGGATAGGATCATAGTTCAAAATGATCTGGACAAACTGGAGAAAGGTCTAGAAAACATGACGTATGAGAGAAGGCTGAAAGAATTGGGTTTGTTTAATTTGGGAAAGAGAAGACTGAGGGGACATTTTAGCAGCTTTCAAGTTCCTAAAGGGGTGTTACAAGGAGGAGGGAGAAAAAGTATTCTCTTTAATCTCTGAGGATAGGACAAGATGCAATGGACTTAAATTGCAGTGAGGGAGGTTTAGATTGGATGTTAGGGAAAATTCCTGTCATGGTGGTTAAGCACTGGAATAAATTGCCTAGGGAGACAGTGGAATCTCCTTCATGAGCGGCATTTAAGAGCAGTTTAGATAAACATCTGCCAGGGATGATCTAGGTCTGTGGTATCCAACATGCTAGCCACATGTGGCTATTTGGCTGGTTGCAGTAGCCACTTCTGTGCTGGGAGTCCAACTAGTGAACTGGTTGGACACCATGGATCCATGTAGTGCCCGGTCCTGGGATGAGTCCGGGGCATGGGACATGATGACCTTTCGAGGTCCCTTCCAGTTCTAGTATTCTATGATTCTCTGTGTTAAGATCTTTGAAGGAGATCATTATTCCATCTACTCTTGAATGGGCTGAGAGTTGCTGCTGCTGTTAATTATTTGTTTCTGAATCCCTGGAAAAGGCAAAGGAGTTACTAGCCAGGCACTTTATCCTAGAATTGGAAACACTACACAAAGAGGGTTTGATAAGGACCTGCCAAGCTGCCAGAATCCTGGTCTTCAGGCTAGAAGGGACAAGTGGAGCCAATGTCCTTGCTCAGTGCTTAGGGGAAACTAGGAACAATCCCAAACAAGTGGCTTTTTATGTTTTATAATTGTAGTGTGATGTAGAGCTGGTTTCTGCTTTCATTCTATGATGAGCCTTGTTTAGTTTGTAGAGCCTTGTTTATATAGAACTGGTTTCTGCTTTCTGCTTTCATTCTGATGAGCCTTGTTTAGTGGTAGAGCCTTGTTTATATAGAGTTGGTTTACTGGTTTCTGTTTTCGTTCTATGATGAGCCTTGTTTGAGTTGACCGAGGCACAGCTAGTACCTGCAGTTTGCTCTGGCCACACAATTGCATAATGTGTGGCTCTATCGGAGTAAGAACCCTGAATCAGCCTGGCTAATGGATCATTTTGCAGCTCTCTCCCCTGCGTATTTAAAACAGCCTAGCAAAATCAATATACTCCTAGATTAGATAAAGGTTTTTCTTAGGCAAGTAGGTGAGGCGTGTTCTGCAAAATTTTTAAGAAGTTTGGAGAGCACTTCAGGCATATTTTGCAAGCTCAGTAGAAGGACTTGAAGAAACTTCCAACAGAAATTCAAGATGTCCACAGTACTATGAATACGTAGTACAGTGGTATTTCATTAGTTCATGCTTTGAATCCTCCTCATTAAAACAACTTCTAGACTTGTAACTTGTTAAGCACAGATCTGTAGGACACTGGTTGGGCTGGTGCGGGTGATTACTGTATCCAGGGTACCATATTGTCTGGTGAAGTCCCAAGCAGGTCTACTTACGTTGCTGCTTCTGCATTTCCATCCTTCCTGCTGGCATTGCTGAGATAGATATGGCATCCAGGGCTGCTCTTAAGGCGCATCTGCACATTCAAGTTTGGGAGTAGGGAGCTGGAGGCTGCAGACAGTTTTGCTCTTCAGTGATGGCTCTTAGGACAGCTGTTCAGTGTTCCTAGGTCTAGACGGTGCACTGCAGGACAGATTAAAGATGGTAGCTCTCTCTTCTCTGTGATGAAAGGATCTGTCATTTCCGATCCTTCCTGGTGTGACACTTGTCCATAAACCTCATTAAGGCTCCTCCTCTTCACCGCAGATTAGAGAAGATCCTTCATGTACTTGGGTTCCTTTAGAGTAGTTAATATAGAAACGTTCTTACACGGCATATTGCATTTGTGTGGCATAATGAGCAGCAGGAAGGTATTAAGCTATTTATATGCATCAAAAAGACGGAATCATGGGACCAGTTCTAAAAGAAGCCTGTTTGTTCGCTAGCTTATTAAACAGGGACAATGTTTATTTTGAAAGATTACATGCTTCATGGTGCTGAGGTACGTGCTGTGTGGTTAAATCCAAGTGGTGCAGTTAAGGAGATACTTGAAAAAGGAGAAGGTCTAGGAAGTCTGTGGTTAACAGCACAGCAATGATAGTTCAGCCTAGTAGAAGCTGATAATGGTACATTCTTATGAGAAGAACCAGTTTTAAATAGCTGTGACATGTATGGCAATTTCCTGCAATATCTTTCAAAGATATTACTGTATTAAGTTGAAAATACTTGTGGATCCATTGTAGTATAAATGTGAAGTTTGTGTGATTGTATGTAACTTGTCTGACTAGTGTACACTCTGGGAAGTGTTTAGCATTCCAAAGGACTATTTGAAACAATGTGCCAGGCAAGAATGAGCTTTTGGAACAAGCAGGTGCATTTCCTTGGCTATCTCCAGGGCAAGGTTTATGCAGATATCCTTCTTTGAGTTATGCAAAGACTCAGCTTTTCAGAATTTTGCCCTGAGGAGGGGAGCTTTGTCTGCTCATCTTCTGTAACAACGTGAGGATCAAATCAAAGGTGCAAAGCATGAGGTTCATGGGTTTCTTGTTGTGTGGCAACAACTGTTACATGAACTTGCAACCATGGGAATAAACCCTTGGAATTGGGGGTGATCTCTGATAAGCTTCTTAATAACCCTGTAGGTTCTTGGATTCTTGTTAATGTTTTCTCTGTAATGCTTTCACCTTCAGGATAAAGGTGCTTGCTTAGAAAGGGTCGTGTAGTGTCTTACACTAGGGGCGATTATGCTGTTTATAGACGCTGAGGAGACAGCAAAATCAGGCCTCCATAGGCAGTTCCGGAGCTCAGAGTAGGCAGGGAACTGTGCAGTCAGGACAAATGCTGGTCAAGGAGTGAGATGAAGGTCGTAGATGGCAGCTGAGGAGCTGCAAGCCTAGGGTGTTGCCATTAGTGAACCATGAATGGAAAATCGAGGGGCTTTGCCCGGAACTGTGAAAATGGCTCTGACAGTGTTTTTAAAATCTGAGAGACTTCATGAAGGTAATGTCTAGGTGTGTCTAAGGGTTGGCCAAGCCATCAGTTACAGGAGGAGTTCACAGAACACAGGTTAGCTCTGCCATTTTAGCCTTTATCATGTGTCTTTAAGTTTGATTACACAGACAGCATAAGCGAATCCGTTCAGACAAGACTTTCTCTTTGCATTCAGCTTTGGGTCCGGTTGATTTAATAGTTAAGAGTCACGTTCCCATCTGGAGTACATTTATTTGATAAAATGTTAGTAGGCGGGGTAAGTGGGCGATAATATAGCTGGATGAGAGAGCTCTTGTGCTCTGAGAGCTTTTCACAGTGAATATAATCCTGAATGAATTGTATAATTCCCAGCAATAACAAGTGAGTGACTGGTCTTCGCTTTAAGGACTGTAGGTTTGGTTTGAGAGAATTGTCCCTCTATTCTTCTACAGACTAGAACTGGGAAAGCCAGCAAAAAAACAGTTTGTTGTAGACTGGGGTCGTCAGCCTTTCAGAAGTGGTGTGCTAGGATTTAACTTGCCCCACCCCCCTCAGTGCAAGTCCTGCCCCTGCATCCTCCTTCACCTCCCTCTTGCTCCCACATCCCTGTGCTCCCAGCACACTCCAGGGTCAGGGGGGCAGAATCACTTCCCTGCCCGGCCCAGCCCTTTGCTGGGGCTCGCCCCTAACCTGCAGGCTGTGGCTTTGGGGCTGCCCAGGGATGGCTCCAGCCCCCAGCAGAGCGCTGGGAAAGGATCTCCCCACCTGTGAGGATCAGCCCCGGCTTAGCCCAGGCCCTAGTGCCCCACAGAGGCAGCAGCAGCATGTGACTGGCCGCGCCACCCCAATCTACAGAGCAGCCCCAGCCCTGCCCCCTCCCAGATAGGGATGTAAGCAAGTAGTTGACTACCCGATAAGCCAAAGCTTGTTGGGCAGTTGTCTGGAGTATTGACTGCTCTCCCCCCATACCCTCCTTGCAGCCTCTGAGGGAGACAGAGCTGGAGTCCAAGCGGACTCTAAGCAGACTTAAAAGCCGGTTCCTCCAGCACCGTCTCTGGTGCTGCCTGCCTCCCCATCAGAGGCAGCGGGGGGGATAAGGGAAGCTGCTCTGGCAGCAGCCTCTGACCGTGGCAGCCAGGGAACGAGGGCTGCTGGACTCAGCGTGAGCCGGGACCAAGCAGTCCCAGCTCGCACTGGTCCAGGACGCTGTGCCTCTGCATTGTAAATGTACAGAGCGTCCCCACTATACGTTCAAGATACGTTCAAAAAAGTGCCCGTATAACGAAAGGACGTAAAGCAGGGAATTTTTTTCCCCCAGGGCTGACTTCCATTTGCAAGAATTGGTCTTTTTTGCTTGCGTGACAGAAGAGCAGGGAATGGGAGGACGTACAACGGAAGAGTTCCCACAAGTGTCAGCAGCGCTAGTATGGAACCAAGATATGCCAGGCTGTTCCCGCTACAAGTCGCCCTCTAGTAAGAGCCCAGTGGCTCTTCCTGTGTTTAAAACGCAAAGCCACAGCACTGCTCAGTCCTGGCTCAAGCTAGCTCCTGGAGCTACCCTCCCTGTGGCTCTGCGTAGCGGTCCTTATCGGCTAGTCGTGTAGTCGATACAAATTGTATTGACTACACGATCAGTTAGGTAACAGCGGTTTAACATCCTTACTCCCGAGCAGGAGGCAGAGCCTGTAGCGTGGGGGGAGGGGGAGTGTTAACCCCTTAGGTCCCATAACTGCATGTTCTAGGGATGTGGAGCCCAGTGTATGTATGATGCTCTGTCTCAGTTGAACTAAGCAATTACGATACTAGAACAATATTAAATACTCTTTTGGAAATTATCTTTTCTATGCCCCTAACAAAAGGTTTATTTGTATATTGCTAAGCACCCATTCACCCAAGCCTGACTCGCTCTACAGAAGTGTAAAAATAGGTTTGGTTCTGTGCTGGTTGCTAGAAGGTTCAAGGTAGCCAGAAAATTCTGATATGTAAAATGGCTTTTCTTAAAAATCCATCCACAAATTGTTGCTCATTTGGGGCACAGTTGGTTTGATTTTCTGATAGCCTCACAATTGACTCTGGAGACGATTTAGTAAAAAGCCTTTAACATTTTTTTTTTCACTTCTATAATATCAGGCAAGTCATCCCTCATTTGTAGAGGGCTCTTTGATGGGCCTAGAGAGGTGACTTGTCAGCTTTCCCAAGCCTTAATTGAAAGCTTGCAGAGGGAGTGTGAGGTCTTTAGTATCAGAAGGATAGCTGTGTTAGTCTGAATCTGCAAGAACGAGAAGTCCTGTGGCACTGTATAGACTAACAGATTTATAGATGCTCAGATTATAGGTGCTAACAGATTCGATAGATGCATTTGACGAAGTGGGTCTTTGTCCACGAAAGCTTATGCTCCAATGAAGTCTATAAGGTGCTACAGGACTCCTTGTTGTTCTTGTGAGGTCTTTGTTATTCTTCTGAGTTAAAGAAGCATTCAGAGCTTTAGAGTGTGATTCTTTTTTTTTTCTTTAATTCAATCAGGTTTGCCTTGCTTGGTAACTACTATAGTCTGTTAATTCCTTAGTCATTCCTAGCCTTCCCAGAAAAACAAGATAGTTGTAATAATTGAAAATTCATCACACCCTTTTAGTCATTTTTTCTTCCTAAAGACAAAGAAGAAAAAAGCAAAACTAACTTTTACCTTTACATCCGTTGCCTGAACTGGAAAGGGTTTGTTCTGGATTTCATGGCTAACTCACTAGCAGAATGAGCAACCTGTTGCCAATGAGAAATTGGGATATCTGTGAGAGGTAGTTGCCATTCTCACTTTCTTAAATTACTTTTCCTGAGCACAATGATAGTTTACGTCAGTGTTTCCCAACCAGGGTTCTGCAGACCATCGTCAAGGATTCAGCGAGAAATCGTGGAATAAATAAATAAAAATGTCTTACAATGTAAGCTAACATCATATATATAGTAGCCCAATGTCTGTGAGTCTGTAATGCTGCTGTAGCGTTACAGACTCGCCTCTGGGGGGGCGCTCTTGCCTCCCACCGTGGCGCTCGGCTGAGTGCTGTGCTGCTCAGCTGGGCGCGGCAGGGGAGCAAGTGGCGGCAAGCGGCCATTTGGGGTCCATGCTCCCCATGCAGCACCGCCTTGGGAGCGCGGACCCCAAAGAGCTGCTTGCAGACCCGCCGCCGCCCAGCTGACAGCGGGGAGCGCAATTCAATTACTGCTAAATTATTGTCAAGAAAATGTAT